>MU225442.1:339995-362858 GCA_018584345.1 Thuja plicata
GCAATATTTGCAAAACTAATGACCAAAATTGGTCCAAACTTATTCTAGTGATCCAACATGGATCTAAGACCCTAAAAACATGAAAAAAACTAAAATCCTATGATTTTAGGCCTATTGACCATTTTTTTACCATAGTAAGCCAGGGGCTCATAATTCTACCAATCCTGGAACTAGGCCTCACAACTTGGTCTAGGTGCCTAACTAGAGTAAAATAGATATGTTTTAGGACTCTTAGAGTCATTTATTGTTGGGTCTAGGGTTTGTGCTCCTGCACCAATGTCCTTCTTGGCTTAGCACTGCTCTAATAGCCAACTTGCTAGCATCACGTTCTACCATAAATAGTTGATTGAAATTTGGGAACCTAAGAGTAGGTAGTTCTGCAATCCTCTTTTTTAACATTTCAAACCCTTGGTCTGCTTCCATAGTCCACTCAAACTTACATTTGATTCCACCTTTAATGCTTGTTAAGAATAGGGCCACACACATGACTGAAATTTCTCACAAATTTCCTATAGTAGGAGGCCAACCCATGGAAACTCCTAACATCTTCTATGGACCTAGGTGTAGGCCACTCCAATATTGACTTAACCTTTTCCAGATCCATCTTCATGCAGTCATTAGCAACCACAAAACCAATGTAAACTAGTTTAGTTTTTAGAAAATCACACTTTTCTTGATTTATTATCAACTTCTCTTGATGTAGCGTCCTCAAGACCATCTCCAAATTATTCATGTGATCCTCCTTGGACCTACTAAAGATAAAAATATCATCAAGATAAACTATTACAAACTTACCAATGAACTCTACTAGCACTTCATTAATGAGCCTCATGAATGTGCTAGATGCATTACTTAGGCCAAAGGGCATTACTAGCCACTCATATAGACCCTCATTGGTCTTGAAATTTGTCTTCCATTCATCACCAGGCCTCACTCTTATCTAATCTTATCCCGACTTTAAATCCACCTTAGAAAAGTAGCAAGAACCTCCCAAATTGTCCATCAAATATTCTATCCAGGGCATTGGAAACCTATACCTGATTGTGATCTTGTTTATATCCCTGGAGTCCATACACATCCTCCATTTTCCATCCTTATTAGGTGCAAGTACTATCGGTACAACACATGGGCTTAAACTCTTCCTTATCAATCCCTTATCCAACAAATCTTGAATCTATTTGGCTATCTCTGCATTTTGAATTTGTGTCATCTTATATGCTACTTTGTTTGGTAAATTGTCTCCAAGAATGAGGTCAATCTAATGAACCGCATCCCTCATAGGTGGTAATTCACTTGGAAAACCATTATCTACTATGTCATGGTACCTTTCCAACAATACTTGTATCTGTAGTGACAAACTGAAATTATCCTTAGTCTCCTCCTTTGGTTTTATCACCACTGCACAATAGACTCCTTTCTCCTTCTTCATGTCTTTTAGGACCTCCTTCCCACTCAATAACATCACACTTGTTCCCATATGCTTCTCCTCATTTGGCTCTACCAAAGGATCCATCTGAAACTTCTTTTCTAGCTTAGTGATCACATAGCTATTCTTTTCACCATCATGTATTGCTTTGACATCATACTGCCATGGAGGTCCTAAAAGTAGATAACATGCATCCATAGGCCATATGTCACATAGGACCTTGTCCTTATACTCTCCAATCTCAAAATTTACCAAGGTTTGTTCATCTACCACTATTTACTTACCCTTATTCAACCATGAAACCTTATAGGGTGTGGTATGAGGTATCCTTCTTAGTTTCAATTTGTCCACCATCTCTATGGATACTATGTTCTCAGTGGATCTAGAGTCCACTATCACTTTGCAAATATTTCCATGAGACCTACAAGTTATCTTAAATAAATTCTTTCTCTGAGGTGGCTCTATAGTATTAGGAACCTTCAACAAAGTTCTTCTCAACATCAAGTTCTCTCCATCCAACACTAGTCATACCTTAAAAAATGGGAGAAGTAACACTTTGTGTGTCATCCTTTTCTACCAATTGATTCCTTCTATCCCCCATTGAAGATGAGGAAGTATTTTTAGGACACCTGCCATTGTATGCCCCACTTGGTTGCAGTTGTAACACCTATAAGTAAAGACTGAATTGGATCTTCCTTGGGACTAAAACCTTCCTCTAGGAGGCCCTCTTCCTCTATATCCTCCTCTCTTAAAGGATCCCCTAAAGTGATTTCCCCTACTATTATCCATAGACTGATTATCTTCTTGTCTATTAGGGCTCTGTCCTCTATTAAAGTTACTCTTGCCTCTTTGAAAACCTATATTGTTGCTACCACCTCTTCCTCTTTGATGGAAGTCATTCCTCCTTCTAGCCTTATCCACTTCTCTCAAACCTAATTGGGAACATTTGTGCATACTATTAGGAGCCATCATGCTAATCTCATCTTTTATTCCTTGTCTCAACCCATTGAGATATCTTCCCACCTTCTCCATTTCTTTTCTTTTCTTCTAGCCCTAAGGCTCAACTTGTGAGACTCCTCGGTGTAAGCACTCACTGTCATCTCCTTTTGTCTTAAGTTCTACAACTTTTGATACATCTGTATCTCATAATCAATAGGCAAGAATTGTTCCCTCAATCAGATTTTCATCCTCTCCCAAGAAACAATCTTTTTCTTTCCATTGGTTACCCTATCATCCTCCATCATGTTCCACCACACCAATGCAGATCCCTTGAGTCCATCCTTAGCATAGATGACACTCTTCTCCTCTGAGATTTATTTGTAATAAAATTGATTGTCAATGGCTTCAAGCCAATCCAACAACTTTTCTCCATTTAGAATGCCATAATAATATGGTATGTGTTCCATACTATCATTGTTAAGGGACCTAAAGGAATCTAAGAATACCTTTTTTCCTTTTTCCATCTCAGGTTCTTCACCTTTATTGGATGACTCTTATGTCCGACTCTCATCATTTCCATCACTCCCATCTCGCCATTTAGTGATCTTCATTTTTCCTTTTGTCTAAGACACACTAGCCCTCTCCAAGAGACCTTGAACCAATTCCACTATCGCATCCCTAATCATTTCCTTAGGAGGCATGCTATCTACCTCTTGACTCTCTTCCACTTTAGACATACACAATCTTCAAGATATTATGGCTCTGATACCACTCTGATGCAGAGGTTTTGGTACTCTGGAGGTTTTCTCACACCAAGATGTTTATTTTTTCTATCCCAGCCATTTAATGGTTGTTCCTTGTTTAATATTCCTTCAATTAGGATCTCCAAGACCCTCTCTACCAACTTCTCCTCCAAGGTATAGTTGGAATTTAGAAGATTCCAAAGTTTCTAGGCTTAACTACTCCAACTATTTCACCAAATGCCTAGTTTCCTCAACTAGAAACCATCCTAAAATGCAAAAACTCTACTTAGGACCTTCCCATGCATCTACCAAGACTCCTATCAATCTTTTTGACCCATCCTAGGTCATTCTAAACTCATCCCAATACACCAAGACCGTTTACCAATCCAATCGGTCACTATTTCACTAAGAGGCCTAATTGCCTAATTCCTAGTAAGTCCATTTTCAAAATTTGAGGGATATTACTCCAAAACTCCCCAAATGACCCCACTCAAGACCTTGAAAATATTCAAGGTATCAACCATAACTATTAGAATCCAAAATCCTGACTTCTAAAAGCACTCACAACCCTAGTTTCTTGTAGGCCCTAGTTTTTCGCCTATTAATTAGGCCTCTAGACCAGTCAGAATAAACAATTGTTAATTTTATCTCCAGCCTCTGATTCACCTCCTTCCACCTTCTAATCCTTGTAGGAGACTATCTAGGGCATCTAAAAATGCCACTAAGTCTTTTCCAAAAGGTCATGAGTGCTTGACCAAATTCCTTCTTCTCCATGTCCTGGGTCAGCTGGATTCACTAGTCAGCCATAGGGATTCTTACTTCGCCTAGGAAACCCATTAAAAATACAAAAAGGAAAACACAAACTCTATCTACAAAATCTAACCCTACTTCCCCCATGGTATCAGTCAATTCCACCGGTGGGATTTTAGGGTAGAGCCATTTCTATCTAAACATAACTATATTGTCACTTACAAACTAGTGACCTTAAAAACTTGTAAATTTACCCCTAATTAACTTCAAAGAAAAATATCTAATGAATACGAAAGGTAATTGAAATTAGTCCATCCCCATAGAGCCCGGTCTGCTTTGCCAATATGTACACAACCGTACAAGAACAAAGAAATAGTGCAGATTACAAGAAATTAGTTGTAGACATCCGTACAGAAGTGCTAAGAATGATTATTGCAAACCAAAATTTCATTAACCATTCCCAAACATCAAATCCATGCTAATATACCAATCATGGGGTAGTTATAACTAAATCTAACTATATTTTGTAAATTCTTGCAAAAGTTGGTCAAGCAACTTTCAATGTTGCTAGCAAACTTTTGTACTTTGTGCATTTTGACTTTTCTTGTCAACTCGATGGGTGAGTTTGACTTTGATGACCCTAACTCGGATATGTAGGGTCCTAAAACACCCCTCAAACCCATATTGCACTAAAATATCAAATTTCACAAATTTAACCCAAAGTGACCCTATATCACCTAATGAGCACTAAGGCTCTCACAAACATGAGGTTAACTTTTCATTGCATCCAACCCTTTGGATATTATTCCAACACACACAAAAAAATGTAAACCAACCCTAAACAACACTAAAACATCAAATAGGGAGGTGCCCTACACCAACTAGGCTCTCTTTCTATTCAATCTCTCTACTCCTAGTTATCAAATGGTCATAGAAGTATCCAAATGAGCAATATCTAGGTGCATTGGATGCTCTTCATAATTTCATAAAAAGATGCAATGATGAACAAAATTGGAAAGGCGGGAGCAACTTGGTTCACCCATGTGTTCTATAAATTCATATCTATCAATCATCAACCATCAACCATCAACCATCATTTCTATCAATCCATCATAGAGAAACAATACCATTTGACTTTCTTCTAACTAACACATTTTGAAATAGAGATTAGAAAAAGTATAAGAGGAAGGGAATACATGGAGTATCTGGTAAAGTGGAAGAATAGACCAATTGAGGACTCATTCTAGATTTCTCAATCTAAGGTTGATTCATTTCAGGTTGGACCTGATGCATGACTTGAGGAATCATTTATTGTACCCCAGGTGTCTGATGTAGGAGCATCTTGGGTCCTTAGAAATCCTACTCAACCAAAAATATGTTTGTTTTGTTCCTTAATTTTTTTGGAGGCTTCTTGATAAGTACTTTTTTGTTTGGGTTCTGTCACTCAAGAATGATTTTTCTTTTTCTTTTTCTCGGCTTTCTCTTCTGATGCTCGGGTTTGTTTCCTATTTCTCAGCATGTTCTTTTCCCAATTCACTCTATTGCTCGATCATCATTTTCCAAAATTGTTTATTTTAGAGTTGAATCTGGTGGCTGACTTATTCAATTAATTTCCATAGCTTAATTAATTTGGTGTCTCTCATTAAGATCTATGCAGACCTAAATCTGGGTCTCACTTATGGATTTCAGCACCGACCTCTCTGTTGGACTCTTGTATATATTTGTTTCTATTTTCTTAGTTTAAAACAAAAAGGAGTTTTAGAATAGGATTTTGATATCATATTATATTAGAAGATTAAGAATTGGAATATCTAGAAGGTAGGTCTATGACCTTATATGTATTAAGATCAATTCTTAATTAATTGATTGTATATGGCCGAAACTAGGAAGGCCTTACAACCCGACATGTAATGAGTTTGATCACTTAATGAAAAGGATCTCTGTTGATTTTTCTCTCATTGTGTTATTGTTGCTTCTGCATTGTGTTTAGAAATCTGGTTTGGTAGTCGAGAGAGTCTTTGGCCCCATCTATTGACCCTCCTTCTGTCATGCATACCCCTCCTTAAGGTATTTTGTTGGTAGCTACTCCAATCCAAGAAATTCCTACCCCTCACAACCTTTAAAATTTTGTCATCACCTCCTCAAACTTACTTATCTACAAAAGATCATGTTAAAACCATAATTTTCCTGTTAATTAAAGACCATTCCATGAGAAAAAGATTGGAACCATCCATGAAATCGTCACATTCCTACACAAAATCAGAATTTATAAGAAAAACTAGTGCTTCAAAAGTACAGTCAGTATAATGGATGTAAATATGAGAATATTGGATCCTAAAAGAATTCAATATTATTTAAAATTATGTTATTTATATCCTTAAAGAATTAGTATTCCAATGGAACTTCTAAGAAACTAAATTCATACAATGAAAATCAAACAAATTGTTAAAAGTTTGAGTTTTACTGCACTTTTGATAATAGTCTGTACGATGGCATCTCTCCCTTCATACAATCATTGAACCCCATCTTATAAACTCCATAAAAACCATCCCCATCTGATTTGGATATGTTACATGGCTTATTCAAGCTATTAAACTCCCTAAAACCATTTTCCCACTAATTTTCTAAATAACCATTACATTTCAAACTTTTGAATTTTCAAATTAGGGAAATGGCTTAGTTACTTAGTAATTTGAAAACCATTGACAATTATGGATTAAAAATACCTTATTAAAGACTCCTATAATCTCCTATCCTATTCATACATCACATTGTCATCATTTTCAAATTTTTTGTCCCAAGGTCTTTATCAAGACCTTCAAGACATTACATTAATTTATTACATTTATTGCCCTTATACATTATGGGCTTCAATACGTTGAGATTGATTTCATCCCAAGAATTCAACTCTCCTCCATGAATCCACAGAATCTTCATCCTTTCATCTATCTTCTTATGAGTTGATCATGCGCCATACTACCCCAAGAATGAAAGCATTCTTCTCCAAAGAAGGAGTATTCCTTTTGCATGTATCAGGTTGGTCATGCCTTAGATTTATCTTCCTTTCAAAGACCCAATAATATTCCAAGTTAACCTTCTTCCTTTTTCTCCCACCTTTGTTCAAATTACACAATTGGTTAGAAAGAAAACTTTTAGTTTGATGCTCTTTACTAGGACATTTCTGCTATTCAAGGGACCATCTTCTCACCCCTATGTTCTTCACTTCTTTCCTCTGTAATGGTTGCTTCCTTTTACCTTTTTTCTTCTCCACAAGAGCACAAATAATGGTCCCTCACTTTCACACATTACAAGATCCAAAGTCCCATATCACTAGGACTGTCCTTTTTCTTAGCTTACTGGCAATAGATAGTCATCATCCAACAAGTATCATGGTGGATCTTCACCTACAAAATTTTATCCCCAAAACACATTATGATCTTCTCTGTACCCTTATCCACTAAAGGTTTCATTTCATACTTTTTTTCACCCTTATGCACCATGTAGGTGTTCAAATACCCATCATGCATGGTTCTTCTATCCCATTTCCATTGTCTCTATAAAATTATATGTCCATAGCTCATGTCTAACACATCACACAAAGCATTATCCTGATATGGGCCAATTGAAAAGTCAACATAAACTTGCTCCTAAACCATGAGATTTTTTGTTTGTAGTAACCAAAGTTGTATAGTATGGCCTAGGATGAGGAAATATCTTCAATTTCACCTTATTAACAACTTCATAAGAAGCAAAGTTTCTAAGTGCACTAGAATATACTATTACCTTGCATACCTTACCCCTTGTCAAATAATTGGTTTTAAAAATGCTTACTTGTAGTGATGGTTGAATTGATTCTCCTCTTCCCATCAAAAGACACTCTCCTTCCTCTAGATAAAGCATTCTAGTCTCATCCTTCTCTTCTTCTTGTTGTGTGAGATTCTTTCTTCTATCCTAGGTTTGTTCTTGATCATTCCATGTAGGATATATGAATGATTGGTGCCCTTCTTCATTACAATGAAAAAAATTTCATGTGAAACTACCACTTCCTCTTCCTCCTCCATATCTTCCACCTCTATTATTGTATCTACCTCTTTGATCTGATGTGTTTCCCTTTCCTTTGTCATTGCTTCTCTACAAATCTGCATTTTTTCTTCCACATCTTCCTCTCATTTCTCCTACTCTATTGTTTTGTCTCTCAATCTTCCTCTTCAACTTCTCCTCTTCTTTTTTGCAAGTTGAAAGTATTATCCTAGGGTTCTTGGAACATTTAACCCTATCTCATCCTATATTCTATAGTTTAGGCCATTGTTGTATCTATTCATCTTACCATCTTCATCTTCAACCCCTACCCTAATGCTTAGGGCATGAAACTTATCAGTGTATGAAATGAAGTCCATGTCCTTTTGCTTCAAATTTTTCCTCCTCATATTTATTTGGATTGCCAAATCTGATGGAAAGAACTGACTCTTCACCATACTCTTCATTCTATGCCAATTACAGATAGTGTTCAACCCTCTTTCCATTCTCTCATTCTGAATACTGGTCCACCATGTTAGGGATGTTCCCCTTAACCTTTCTTTAGCCAACTTCACCTTATTCTCCTCCTCTAAATATTCAATATCAAAGTAATTCTCAAGTGATTCTACCCATCCAAGCACTCCTTCATTATCCATTCTTCCTTTGTATATTAGAAAGTCAACATGCTCCTTTCCACCATTTCCCTATGCTTCTTTGATTAACCTCATGAATATCCTCTCCTCAAAATCATTTTATTCCCTATGACCCCTATTATCTTGTCCTCCATTGAACTCTCCTTCTTCCTCATTTTTCTCTTCATGAACCTCTTCTCCCCTAGGTTCTCTCCTTTCTTTCTCTAGTGCCTCTATCATCTCTAAGAACTGAAGTCTCTTCCTTCTCATTTTTCTTTCCTCTTTCCCTTGTCACTTCAAATACCCTCTTTTCTCTCTCCTTTTCTTCTAGTGTTGCCTTTAGTTCTTCTATCTCCCTCACCATTTGGTTTTTGGGTGCCATGAATCATAACCTCTTCCCCCAAAATCCTACAAGACCTAATAGAGGGCTCTTATACTACTTGTTGCAGAGGGTTGGGTGTGATGATGAAACAAGCTTGCTAGTGGAGGTGTGCCCTTAGACTTCAAATACCTAAATATCAAAGGATGACCCAAGAAACTCTCCCAATGAATGGATAAGATGTTCTTAGAACATTTATAACAAATAATGATTAATGAAATGGTCTACAACCCCACCCAACACTCACACCTTTAAAAAACTTGGATAAATTCTAAGATTTGTTACCATATATTCTGAGCAATAATAGGTTCCAAGCCACAATATATGCTAAGAACTTTGGTGACCGAGCTCCCTTTAATGACCGAGCCCCTTCACCAGAACTGTGACTGAGTACCAGTTCACCACTATGATGTAGGGCTTTCTAAATTTCTCACTTCCCAACACTCCTTACACTAACCAATGATGGATTAACCATGTCATTGTCATTCTAAGACAACCCAAATCATCATACATACCCGTCCTTAAGGTAGTTTGTTGGCTGCTACTCTAATCGAACCAATTCCTACCCCTCACAACCTTTAAAATTTGGTGATAACCTCCTTAAACTTACTTATCTATAAAATTTCATGTTAAAACCATAATTTACATGTTAATTCAAGATAATTCCATGAGAAAAAGATTGGAAACATCCATGAAATGCTCACATTCCTTCACAAAATCAGAACTTATAAAGAAAAATAGTGTTGCAAAAGTACAGTAGGTATAAGGGATGTAAATATGAGACTATTGGATCCTCAAAGCCTTCAATCTTATTGCAACAGATTGGAAACATCCATGGAATGGTCACATTCCTTCACAAAACTAGAATTTATAAGGAAGTTCGCTACTTCAAAAGTATAGTTAGTAAAAATAAGGTAAATCAGATACTTTTGGGTCCTAAAAGCATTCACTATGATTGTAAATGATATTATTTATATCCTTAAAGAATTATAAATCAAATGGAACTTCAAAGGAACTAAATTCATACAATGAAAAGTAAAGAAATTGTTAAAATTTTGAGTTTTATTGCACTTTTGATAATAGTTTGTACAATAGCGTCTTTCCCTTCATAAAATCATTGAAATATCATATTAAATCCCTAAAAACTATCCCCAAATAATTTGGATAAGTTGGATGGCTTAGTCAAGCCATTAAACTCCCTAAAACCATTTTCCCACCAATTTCCTAACTATTTGTTACATTTCAAACTTTTGAATTTTCAAATTAGGGAAATGACTTAGTTACTTAGTAATTTGAAAACCATTGACACTTATGGGTTTCAAATGCCTTAATAAACACTCCTAGACTCTCCTAGCCTTTTCAGACATCACATTGTCATAATTTTCAAATTTTTTTATGCATGAGTATCTTGTGTTCTATGGCAATCCTGGTCAACTAAAAATATGTTTGTTTTATTTTTTATCTTGTTTGGAGGTTGCTCGGTAAAGTGCTCGATAACTATTGTTTCTTGGTTACTTTTTCTATCTTGGTTTACCAATAGGTCTTGGTGAATTTTTTCTTCTCGATGGTTTCTTTCACTAATTTGTTTCCATTTCTCGATTATTTTCTTATTGAGTTTTTCATGTTCCTCGGTCATCTTCTTACCGAGTTTTTTATTTTTAAGTTGGATCTTCTCGCCAACTTCTACATTTAATTTATGTAGCATGATTAATGTGGGATCGATCATAAGGATGTGTGTGGACCAAAATATGGGTCTTTTCTTTTTCCTATGTTGGACGTTTAGGATCTGAGTGTTGACCTCTTTGGTAGAGTCTTGTATATATTTGGTTTATGTTCGTAGATTAGAGATCAATTTTAGGGATAGAAGGTTAAGTGTTGTTAGATCTAGATTGCAGGTCTATGACCACACATGTATCAAGATTATTCTATAAATATTTGAATGTATATGGCCAAAAATGGGAAATACTTACAACCCTACATGTAATGAGTTTGATGAATTAATACAAAGTATATGTTGTTTCTTCACTCCCTTCTTGTCTTGTTGCTTCCGTATTATTTTTGAAAGTTGGTTTGGATAGATGGGAGTCCTTTGGGTACTTTTGTCCTTACCCTCATTGTGTGAGGTGGTATCAAAGTGAAGGTGAGATCTAGGTTCCTTCTTGTAATCCCTAACTTGAGTTGGTTGATATTTTTGCGGGGTAGTAGATTATAATCTGAATTGCATTTGTTCAGGGTTTCAAGATGGCTCATGGGAGAGGAAATGCAGATCTAGGTCTAGCTGATATGTTAAAAGATATGGATGCAAGATCAAAAGCTGTTGAGATAGCCCAATATAGAGGAAAACATCTGGAATATGTTAGTGATGATGGATTGGAAGAAGTGCAAGGAGAATTTGCACCAGCACCTGTGATGGATCAGGAAGAAGAGAGATTCCTATGAGCATTGACAAGCTTTAAGTCCACATCTCAGTTTAATTCTCCTGAGTATAGTCAAAAGTTGGATTTTGATGAATTTATAGACTGGATAAATAAGATGGAAAAATAGTTTGAGTATGAGAATGTATCATAGGAAAAGAAAGTAAATATTGCAAGTATAAAGTTTAAAGGTCATGCATCCTTGTGGTGGGAGCATCTGAAATTGGTTTGGAAGAAGAATGGTAAAGAAAAGATTAAGGTATGGGATAAGCTGATAATAAAATTAAAAGGAAATTTTATACCTTGTGATTACCAAGTTAACATGATTAGGAGAATGAAAATTTTACAGTAGAAAGATAGATCAATAAAGGATTATACTGAAGAATTCTACATATTAGACATTCGATCAGACATGTTGAAGATGAAGTGGAAATAATAGCAAGGTATGTGAATGGATTAAGAAGTTCTATACAAGATGAAATCAGCCTAGTAAAGATGAAAAGTATTTAAGAGGCATATCTATTTTCCCTAAAAGCTGAGGTTAAATTGAACAAGAAATATGAATAAAGGCAAAGAAGAAGAGGTGGTAGATTCCATAGAGGAAGAATAATATGTCATGGCAAAAATAGTAGATCTGAACCAGAAAACAAAATTTTAGACACATATCAGGACAAAGGAAAGACAAAATGGAAAGGTGGAAGTTCATTTTGAGGAAGATGCAACTACTTCAGAGGTGGTTATATCAGAAGAGGGTTCCAAAGAACTTGTTACAATTATGGTGAAGAAGGAAATAGATATTTTGAGTGTACACATCCAAGAAAGAAAGTTAGTAGTAAGACATTTTGTTTGGTTCAATAGGAGTCACCGAATGAACCTAAGAAGGAAGGAAATCTCATGATCAAGAGAATACTTTAGAGTGAGAAAGATAAGAAAGATCATGTTAGGAAAATTTTGTTCAAGACCAGATGTAGAGTTGCAGATAAAGTTTGGAAGGTAATTGTTGATAGTCAAAGCTCAGAGAATATGGCATCTGAGGAGATGGTCACAAAGTTTAAGTTGGAAAGAATGAATCATCTGAAGCCCTATATGATTTCATGGATCAAGCATGAGCATACCTTAATGGTGAGTGAACAATGTTTTGTTAATCTAAACATTAGAAAATATTATGATAAGGTGTTGTGTGATATTATGCCAATGGATTATTGTCATATTTTGTTGGGTAGACCTTGTCAGTATGATAGACATGTTATACATGATGAAAGAATGAAAAAATATACTATTTGGGTTGATGGTAAGAAACAAATCTTGATACCTTTGGTTGAATAATCTATTAGTGAGATATGTACATCTCTGAAATTTTGTTTGATGGAAGGTACACAGTTTGTTAAGGATTTGGAAAGAGATGATATTTTTTATGCTTTGATTCCTAACCAAAGGAGTAAGAATATAGAAGATAAAAATCCTATAGAGTTTTATAAATTGCTTACGGAGTATCAGGATATCATTTTAGATAATGTAGCTAGTGATTTGCCACCAATGAGAGATATTATTTATTGTATGGATCTGATTCCTTGATCTATTTTTACAAAAAAGGAACCACATCGGTAGACACTATCTGAGAATGAAGAACTCAACTAAAAAGTTCATGAGTTGTTTAACAAGGGTTTAATCAGAGAAATTTTGAGTCCATATTCAGTACTAGTTGTATTGGAACCTAAGAAGAATGGAAAATGGTGAATGTGCACTGATTCAGGAGAAATCAATAAGATCATAGTTAAGTATAGGTTTCTTATACCAAGGATGGATGATATAATGAATTTTTTTAGTGGAGCAATATATTTTACCAAAATCAATTTGAAGAGTGGATTTCATCATATTAGAATCAGAGAAGGTGATTGGGGGAAGACTAATTTCAAGATGAAAGAATTTTTTTGTGAGTGGTTGGTTATGCACTTTGGTTTAACTAATGCACCAAGTACATCGATGAGGTTAATGAATGAGGTTTTGAAGAAATTCTTAAATAAATGTGTGATTATATAACTTGGATGATATTATGATATTTAGTAAGACTAGAGAAGAGCATTTGATCATATAAGACAAGTATTTCAGAGATTGAAAGAGGGAATGTGTGATAAATCTAAACAAGTGTTCCTTCATAAAGAAGAACTTGTGTATTTAAGATTTTTGATTTCAGTTGATGGTTTGAAGATGGATCCCGAGAAGGTTGAAGATATACTTATTTGGCCTACTCTTGAGAATGTCAATGAGGTAAGATCATTCATGGATTGGAAAGTTTTTATAGGAAGTTTATCAGAAATTTTAGTTCTATTTGTTATGCTATGACTGAGATAATGAGAGGAGATAAAAGAGAATTCAAATGGACACATGGAACTGATAAGAGTTTTGAGACTTTGAAGTAGAAGGTTGTTGAATTACATGTGTTAGCCTTACGTAATTTTAATAAGGTATTTCAAGTGGAATATGATTCAAGTTGAAGTGCAATAGGCGCTGTGTTGACGCTAGAAGGTAAACCTGTTTCATTCTTTAGTGAATAGATAATGATGCTAAGAGAAAATATTTTGTCTATGATCATGAATTATATGTTATTTTTTAGGCTCTAAAGAAATAGATACATTATTTAATACCAAGTTAATTTGTGTTGTATAGTAATCATAAGACTTTACAATATTTGGGTAGTCAGAGTAAGTCAAATTAGAGACATATGAAATGGATAAAGTATTTGCAGAGTTTCACATTTGTGATAAAATATAAGAGTGGAGTTTCTAACCAATTTGTTGATGCATTTATTAAAAGAAGATCTTTGTTGGCTGAAATGAGAATTAAATTTCTTGGTTTTGATGAAATGAAGCATTTGTATGGAAATTATCCTAATTTTTATGAGCAATGGAGAGTGCGTAGAGAACCTATTCAAAATCAGTCAAATAAGTATGAAGACTATTTCATTCAAGAAGATATGTTATTCAAAGGTATTCAGTCGTGCATACCGAAATGATCAATGAGAACTACTTTGATAAATCAAAAACATAGTAGTGATTTAGATGGACATTTTGGTATTGATAAAACATTGAGTTTGTATAAGGAAAGGAATTTTTGGCCTTAGTTGTATAAAGATGTTCAGAAATTTGTGAAAAGTTGTGGATTTTGTCACATTTAAAAAGGAGTAAGTTAGAATACTAGAATGTATACACCGATTATTGTTCCTAAGAAAGCTTTGAGTTATATCAGGATGGATTGTTTCCTTGGCTTACCGAGGACAACAATAGGTAATGATTGCATATTTGTTGTTGTGGATAGATTTTCTAAGATGACACATTTCATACCATGTAAGAAAATATCAGATGCAATGCATATAGCATATCTTTTCTTTAAGGAGATTGTCAGATTGCATGGAATACCGAGGAGTATCATCTCTAACCGAGACAGTAATTTTCTCAGCTATTTTTGGAAAACACATTGGAAGAAGATGGATATCAAGTTGAAGTATAGTTCTACATCTCATCCACAAACTGATGGAAAAATAGAGGTTGTAAACCAAAGTTTGGATAACTTGTTAATATGTTTAGTTGGAGACACACTGAGTAATTGGGATTTGATGTTAGCACAAGTAGAGTTTGCATACAATACTTCGGTGAATAGAAGCACTCGAAAGACATCATCTAAGATTGTTCATGGCACACAACCAAGAGGTATATAAGACTTGAGATACATTGCTGGAGAAGAGAAAACAAGTGTTGAAGGAGAAAAGTTTGTTGAGTTTATGTGGACATTGCATGAGGATATAAAACATAAGTTGGAGAAAATTAATCAGAAATACAAGGATAGTTCAGATAAATCAAAGAGACATAAAATTTTTGAAGTTGGTGATGTAGTAATGGTTCATTTGAAGAAAGGAAAATTTCCTATTCGAACTTATGGAAAATTGAAAATGAATAAATTTTGTCCTTGCAAAATATTGAGAAGAATTGACAGTGGAAATTCTTCTGAAGTAGAATTACTTGATGGCATGGATATATCACCTATATTCAATATTTTAGATTTGTTTGCGTATCATGAACCTGATGAAGAAGTGAAACTACTGAATGATTATCCTAAGAAACAAATAGAGGAAGTTGAATAGATTTTTAAATAGGGAGTTGGCAGAAGCACAGGAGGAAAGGAGTACATGGAGTATCTGATAAAATGGAAGAATATACTAATTAAAGACTCACCTTGGATTTCTCAATCTAACTTGCATTCATTTTAGGTTGGTGACACATGATTTGGGGAATCATTTATTTTAACCCTAGGCATCTGATACAGGAGCATCTTGGGTTCTATGACAATATTGATCAACCAAAAATATGTGTGTATTGTTCTTTAGCTTGTTTGGAGGTAGCTAAGTAAAGTGATCGGTAACTGTTGTTACTCAGTTACTTGTTCTATCATGCTTTATTGATGGGTCTCAGTGAATGTTGGTTTCCTGATGGTTTCCTTCACAATTCAAGACCACTGATGCATAGCTAAATTTGAGTATTTCTAACTAAAAATTAAATTTTGTCAAACATATGGTCTAGCTAAGTTAGATAAGTGGTTACACTTTTCCAATTGGAGATGTCTATTAAATGCATGGTTTATACCAATTACCAAATAAATAAAACTATTTTAGAAAAGCAATGTTTCAATAACCCCTACTCTTTTTAATGATATTTTAAAAATGTATAAAAATATCCTTTTGTAGAGCTCACAGTCAAGATTATTTTCATATAAATTTTAAATTATTTTTATTAGATATAATGTATTATAATTTTAAAATACAACAAATAGGTATTTTAACATTCGAGAAGATGTTGCTTCAATAAATAAATAAATAGTAAATCATATCAAAATAATTTAGAATTTATATTTAACACTAGAGGAGAGAGTTATCTTCAAGAATATGTAAATTTGTTTCCAAATGGTGTAGATTTGATAAGGGAAATTTTGTGGGAGATGAAAACTGTTGATTTCAGATAAGTTCAACTTTGAGCAGTTATAACAGCAAAAATGTAAATTAAAAACGAATCTTTCTTCTTTTTTGCACTAGCTTTACATTGTATCTATAATATATTTTGAGATGAGAGGAAAAATAGATTATGTGCATATACTTATTTTTTGGGAACTAGACCCCATATTTTAGAAGTTTTTGGCAATTAAAAAATGGACTTCAAAAATTAAAAAAACTAAAATAATTCTTGTTAAAAATATTTTAAAAAAAAATCATAGGCATAAAGTTCATCCATTTTTACACATTTCATCAGTTTACACCATCCTAAAATTCAAAACTTAAATGTAGCTTTTATGTCGTTAAAGTTGAACAATTTGCATACTATGGACCTTTCCCTTTATAAAAGTGTGACACAGGTTTGTACTTTTACCCCATCAAGTTATTTTTTTTGCTTAGTTATTTTATTACTGAGAACTATTCCTATTGCTTTGTCATATTCTTACCAAGTTAATTATTTTGAATTTAGATCTTCTTTCTGACTTATGTATTTAATTTCTGTAGCATAATTAATGTGAGATCACTCATTGGGATGTGTGTGGACCTAAATCTGGATCTTTTCTTTTTCCTATGTTGAACCTTGAGGATTTGAGTGCCAACCTCTTTGGTGGACTCTTGTATATATTTCATTTATGTTCTTAGATTAGGGATTAGTTTATGGGATAAAAGGTTAAGTGTTGGTAGATTCAAATCGCAGGTTCGCGACCATGCATGTATCAAGATTATTCTATAAACATCTAAATATATATGGCTCAAATTGAGAAGGCCTACAGCCTGACATGTAATGAGTTTGATGAATCATTGCAAAGTCTCTATTTTTTCTTCCCTCTCTTCTTGTGTTGTTGCTTTCATGTTATTTTTACAAGTTGGTTTGGATAGATGGGATTACTTTTGGCCCTATTCTCCTTACCCTCCTTGCGTCATTTTTATTCCTAAAGTCCTTATAAGGACCTTCTGGAAATTTTATTTATTTATTAAATTTATTTCCCTTATACATTATGGGCTTAAATACATTGAGATTTATTTCATTTGAATACTTCATCTCTACTCCTTGCCTCCATCGCATCTTCATCCTTTTCTCTACATGCTTATGAGGTGCTCCTTCACTAGGTACCTAGGATGAAATTGTGTCGTCCTATGGGGTATGAAGTTAGTGCTCAAGTTCTTACACATCAATTTGATCATGTCTTATCTGCATATACTTATTCATGTGAGGAGAGATTGGGTACTTATGAGAAGTCCTCTTATGTCAAGGAAGAGATGACTAGAGGTAACGAGAAAAGGAAGATAGAAATTTTATCAACATAGTGAAGAAACAAAGAATTAGCAAGTCTGAGATGTTTGAGTGGAGAAAGAAGGTCGTAGATAAGTCCTTTAGTTAGGTGATCTAAGATATTCCACGCCTACCTATTGTTGAGACTATTGAGGTGTAATACTCACCTCTAGCTTTGGTTGTTGTACCTGAAACAACTTCTACTCCACCTAGAAGATCATCATAAAGGATAGTTGTGGTTAAGAAAGCAATAGAAACTCCTGCAAGGACAACCATATCCTCTAATGCTAAACAATAATCACCTCCTAAGAATAAGAAGAAGATTGAAGAGAAGAAAGAGGAAAAGAAAATGGTGATGATAGTTGGAAATCTTATGGAAATGCAGCTTTGGAAACCTAACTTAAAGGTGTTGAGAAAAATAATCATTGAATAAGGTAAGATCAATCAGATACCTAGATAGTTTGATAAATATGACGAAAAAAGAAAAAGTTATGATTCTAAAAATGGTTATAATTCATATGCAATTATTTAATAATAATTTTCTTGAGTTAGATGGTCAGATTCCTAAATACTTGTATGAGAGATTAGAAGTAAGAAGACATGTTACCTATTGTTTGACATGATGAGCACAAAATTATAATGAAGGCTATTAAGCAGCTGCTATTGAGAAAGAAGACGAGAATGCTAAAGGTAATGATCATAAAATATGAGGTTGTTGCAAATGAAAAAAATAAAGCTATAGAAAAAATATTGATAGAAAGTGAGCATGAGAAAGGTAAACCTACAAAATTTGTAACTGTTAATCCTAATGATATCACGATTGGAGAATCTTTTAAGGAACAAGTTGAACCCTCTAAAGATGATGATGATAATAAAAAAAATTATAATATAGAAATACAACAAGATTTATTTCTGGCAAGTGTGCATATGTCTTTGGACACTTTGCAAGATACTATTGACCTTTTTCAAAGAAATATTTATAGTGGTTTTGAAGAAGATAACAATATTGCATAGGATTCAGTAAATGTGATTAATCTTGGCACTATAATAAAAGAAGAATAGAGATAGACTATTGAACAAAGGAAGAGGAAGGAAAAAAAAGGATGTTTCTTATGTAATTGCAAAGGAAGAGCTAAAGGAGATTGTAACTAAAGGAAAGAAGGAAAATGAATCTATGGATAAAACTAAAAAAGAGGTAAAACATTCCCTTATTCTTGTTCCTACTCCTATTAAGGATAAATCTATTTCTACAGATGAATTCTTGGAAAGTGACTACATGATGTTGAGTACTAATGTGGATGAAATGGACGAGGATGAGCTAATAAAGTTATCTCTTATGGCCATTTTGAAGGAAAAAGATAAATTTAAGCATAAAAGTAAGAAGAAAGTTAGGGTATTGGATGATGAAATGGATAGAATTAATAAAATTTTACCTATACGTTTCACCTTCCAAGGTAATGATACAACATAAATTTTGGGCAAAGTCCTTGATGACTTTTTGACAAGCACTTTACTTCTTTGGAGATGGACACCACTGTGAAGGTTGAGATGGAATATGTGGCAAAGAAGTTTGAAGGGGTATGAACATCAATTAAGTGGGATAATAGCATATTATATACCGATATCCATAGAATTAGGAATTGCATTGTGCATAAGAAGAAGATATATAATTATTGCATAAATCTTTCTAGGCATATGCAGAATGCGGTGGACATAATTTACAATGATGAGAAGACAATAGAACTTGGCAAAGAATTGTGGGTCCTCCTCATTATCAGTTACTGAGTTGGATAAGGAAGTGCCCAAAATGTTTGGCACAATCAGTGTCCTACAAATTGATAAATTAAGATTTTTGTGAAGATTTTTTGAGTTGAGGAGTTTTATTACTCTTAAACTATTGATTTTGGAGAAGCACCCTAAGAACATGGAGACAATGAAGAAATATCCTAGTGGATCTATGCCTAGAGTACTCAAGGAGGCCGAGATATCATCCTTTGCTTTGCATGGTTTATTCCAAGTTGGTTTAGACCTTGAAGATAACATGGGAAGTATATGCAAGGGGTCATTGAAACCTCCTTCAAAGTCATACTTTGCATGGTGTAATTTTTTGATGAAGTAGTCCTAAATTTTTTCCTTGTATATAGATACATTTTCTTTGGCATTGATGTCAAAGTGGGAGTAATAGTTGTGAAAAGTGTGTGTGTGTGTGTGTGTAAGGGGTGTATAGAAAGTAGTTTGGTATTGGACACTTATGTACTCTTTATGGAAAGACATATTTTCAATTAGTGCCAGAACACTTACACTAGTAACACTTATATGATGCAATGACCACTCAAAAAGTGCATGCATTAAGACATAGTGAAGAACATTCAAGCTACAATTATGACAAGATCAAGAAAAAGGAGTTGTGAGCTTATCCAAGACCACTACTGCTATATTCATACAAGTCATAGAGCTTAAAGTAAGTAAAATAATGAAATTCTTCTATCTCAAAGGCTTCCAAAAATACAAAGTATAAAAAGTATAAAGCTTAGAGCCAAGCATACTGAGAAGCTCAAGACTAGTGCACTAGTTTCAGAATGAAAAAATACAAGGAACATACAGATGTGTGTATACATGTATATATACACACATACACATGTGTGTATACACATATACACACATTTATATATATACACACATGTGTATATATACACAAATATACACACATACATGTGTGTGTATATATACACACATATACACACCATACATATACACATACAAGTGTGTATCCATGTATACACATATACACACATACACACATTTGTGTATATATACACACATGTGTATATACACACATATACACACACCATACATGTGTGTATATATATAGAAATATACACACATGTGTATATACACACATATACATACACCATACATGTGTGTATATATACACACATACATTTATGTATATATACACACATGTATATATACACACATGTGTATATATACACATATGTATATAAACACATGCATATATACACACATGTGTATATATACACATGTATATATACATCCTTATAGAAATATAATATACATCTTTATAGTCATAGATCCCACGAAATATTAAATTTGGTTTTCTAAAAATTGAATTCCCATTCCACTTATTTTGAAATTCCAATTCCACCTATTTAGGTGGAAGATGATATTCCTATTTTGGGGGAAAAATGAGAATTTTTGAATTCCAATTCCATTTTTTTTCCAAGGACCCAAACATAGAATTTGGCATTATCCAGAATTAGATAATGCCAATTCCTGTCAAAGTTGTAGTTTGCCCATGTTGGAAATTTAGGCCTAGTAAGGCTTGTAGGAGATTTAAGGGGTTTTTAGGAATTTAATGGGGTTATAAACCTTTGAAAAGTTTAATGCATTGTTAAGAAGGCCTAAATGGTTATAAGTTGTTGAAGTTGACACTTTAGTGTCAAGTAGACAACAAATCCTCACAAATTTGAAAATGTAACTAACTTGTAATAGTAATGTAACTGACTGTTATGCTTGGGTAGGGAGGTAACTGGCCTTGTAAGGATTAATTAAGGATGGGTGAGCATATGAAGAAGGTAGGTAGATTTGGTGATGGGATATCAAGCAATGTAGAAGTTTTCAATCAATAAAACTAAAACTATTTTCTAAAAATTATTTCTCTATCCATGGGTACAGTCTGAACAATGAATTGAAATGATAGTTTGAAGTGTGATCTTCACATAGAAATGGTATAGAGAATTGTAGTTATTGTTATCCATTATTTCCTTGTATGAAAAGTAAATTATTATGAAAAAATATTATTTGAAGGCTTTGGGAAAACAAAAAGGAAAAGTAGATTCCTTCAATGTTAACAACAAAAACAGTGATCTTGAATCCTCATTTTGATGGAAATATATCTATGTTCTTAACCTTTTACAATCACTTTGAAGGTTTATTTGATAAACATAACTATTTCAAGGTCTATTTTCTCTTCAAACCATCATATGGATGTTAATTGTATAATATTTCTCTTAAGAGACTTGTATACTATGTCATTCAATGGCTCCTCCTATGTTTAACATTAAGAGAATGCTCCTTTATTGTATCCTTAAGCCTCTTTGACTTCCTCTTTATAAACCATTGTTTGAAAACATAGAGGGCTATCATTATGCTCTATTGATGTTTTATTGGGTTACAATTGTAGAAAGACATGCAATATTATAAAGACATCAATTGGAATGTATTGACACCTATAATGACCTATAAGGTCATTCCATGCAATGCAAATGGAAAATATGTAATAAGTCTTAAAAGGCCTAATAGGCCTTAGGACCAAAATAAGAGCCTAGGATGGTATTTGCTGTTACAAGTTTATAATAGTTTAGATTTGATTTTAATAATGCTTAATAAGTTCATTTGGGTCACATTTCAAGTCTTAAGGATTCATTATCTTTAAAAGTTTCAAAAACTCCAAATTTGTAATGTTGCAAATTCAAAAATTTGAAATGCAATGGTTATTAGAATACCAATGGTATTTGAAATGCATTTAAGGTACCTAGGGATATGATATTATAATATTGTAAGTGGATGGAAATACCAACAAGGGACACATATCCTTTAAGAACTAATTATACCAATTTATAGAGATAATTTGTTTAATTAACTATAATAGGTACTGATTAAGCCTTCATTAGTATTACTTGTCTATTATATTAGTAATAATGGTCTATATAAAGGAGATGATTATAATTGTAAGGATGTGTGTAGAGTGTTATTATTATTTTTTATCTCTTGGAGATGTAACATGTAAGATGCCACCCATGTTTCCTACTAATTTTTCACCTTATCCCTTTGAGATATTTTGTTAAATAATTTGTATGAAGCCCCTTATAAGTGTTGAACTAAAATGTTTAAAGAAGATTCTAATTTGTCCAGAGATTTTCTTTCATTGGTTGTTTTTTGGTTTTGGTTTCAACATATAAATTTGTTGTTGAATATAAGTATAGAATCTAACCAATTCTGCTAGCATTACTAAAACATGGAAAGTATGTTTAATGATGAGAAAATTGACATATTCAAATCTAACCTTTATTTGATGAAAATAACCTTCCATAAGTCTAGTAAAAATCAAGAATGGTTTCTAAACTACTACATGAAACTACATATAAGAACATCAACTAACCCAATAATTCATGAGCTCCTTCATACATTATGGAACCTTCATTTTATCTCTTTGAATTTTGCAACAA
>MU225442.1:383019-403714 GCA_018584345.1 Thuja plicata
ACTATTTGTCTATCTGAATGTAATTGAAGCTTTTGAGATATTAATATAATTATCTTGCAATCTCTTTTCTGCATCTAAATTGTCTCTTTGCATTTTTGTTATTGTTCTTGTATGTTTATCTATAAGGCATTTAAGCATATTGAACACAAAATGGTTATGCACTTACTTTTAAGTTCCTTCAAGGAAGGATTAAAAGGTTTCAAGTAACCCAGGGAACATAGCATAAGTTTAAGGATTGGATGATAAAATTGTAGGAAGAGGATAGTCTACAAGGTATTTTATCTTTGTTGCAAGTGTTATATTGATCACCTCACTATGGATTTTTACAAGATATTGACTCATAGCCCAAGGATTAGTCGTTGGTTCTTATTTGTTGAGTAATTGATTCATAATCCAATACTTTCAATTTACTTAATCGTACACAATATAGAACAGATAATTCCATTCAAGTGATTGTATTCATTGGATACAGTTCAGTTTGGTGATTCTTTGAAGATAGAATCATTAGGTTACCTTGCCTAATATCAAAAGGAAGATGGATGAATATCCTTAAAACACTATTATTTGTTGTTATCTTTTCAATAGTTTTCATTGTTAAACTCTGTGTTAAGATGTTTTCAGTTTCATGGAGAGTAATTTATAAGATAATACAATAAACAAGCAGCAAATCAATATCCAAATTCACTAATACTGTGAGACAACAATCATATATAGGTAAAACCTTCCTAGGTGTTTGGGAATCTAAAAAGAAGGAGGTGATAGTAGTTTCCCCAGATATTATTATAAACCCTGATCTATTAGACTTTTATTTTTCTTGAGTTAGTATATTTAAACATTGGGAGTCATAGAGTTAATCAAGCATTAGTTGAAGGTTCGGCAAGAAATAAACCCTAACAGACCTAACAATTGTTATTTCTCCTAACAAGGCAGACCATAAGAAGTGGTCAATTGTAAGCCTTAACTAGCCAACTTTATTACAGAAGTTCTAAATCTTGTGGGTACCATTCCCACCCAAGTTTTAATTTCTATTTGGAAGGTTTCTGGGTAACCAAATATTGTGTCAAGTTTTATGAATGTTTATTTCTTTTCTATTCCATGCATGCAATTAGATTATAAAATCTAATAAAGGATAAAAGTGAACAATTTTTATTGGTTCCTGATTCACCCCCCCCTCCCCCCTCAGTCACCTAGCTTGCAATATATTTCCAACCATTGGGATCAGAGAAAAGGTTCTCTTATCTGAAGTTTAATAGCTTGACAAAAGATCAAAAGCAATGGAATTATACAAACTGGAGAAAGAAAATGAAAATGAAAAGGTAGATCTACAAGTGGTCATGGATGAAATCAAAAAAATCAAGGAGAATCTCTCTCATTCCCTGAAAAGATGAAAATTTTTAGTAGTGAAAACGAATGAGAAAGGTTAAATAGAAGAAAGAATTGAATATTTATGCAAAGAAAAAAATTATGAAGAAGTTGATTCATCCATTATGTTGGTTGTATTTCCTATTTTTTGCTAGTTCTCCTGGTTCCCTGTCCTGCTTCCTGGGCTATGGTGTTTTTGATTCAATCAACTCTGTCACATTTTCAAGTTTTCAAGTCTAAACCTTGCTCAAATTTGCAAAAACCATGAAAAACCCTAGTCATATCCATGTGTTAAACGATGAATTTCAAACCCTAAGCTATGTCTTATGTTTCAATGTTACCTTTTTCATTCACTTAAGGCATGTGTTCTATTTTAAGTCACCTCCTCGCGTTACCCCAAGCGAATATTCCAAATGCCTTCCCAACTTTGCTTTTCCTTTGTGTCGCGTAGTCTCGTTTGAAATTAGAATATTCCTTCAGTGTTATGAGACTCAGTGATTTCTTTTAGCCAGGTAGTCACGAGATATCCATGTTATAAATCTTTGTAGAAGATGGGACCCACTGTTAGTCAGGTGATCACGGGAGAAGTCAAACAGTTATAATAATGTTCTCAGACTTCGCGATTACTTCATGTCACGTTATCGCCAAATCAAGCCAAAGCTAACAGTTAAGTTTTCCTTCAGTTGCGTGGTCTCAGAATAGAATAGAGGTTAAGAGATTTTATTTTATACTATGCGACTAACTATTTTAAGTTTGCAGTATTGCTTAGTCGGGATGTCGCCAGGACAAGATAATGCTTCAGTTTTTCGTTATGCAGCAAGTAAACCAATGATTGTGTGACATGTGCCATAAGCTGGATGGATGCTGAGGATTGTCAGGTAGTCACCAGGAGGAGAAAGTGGATTGGGTGACTACGAGACTAAGTGTTGTTTCCTTTAGTCACAAAGTCTAAGAAAGGCTTAAGGGTATTTAAGGAATGTATAGCGATTAAGCATCAACCGTCAGATGAAAGAATCAGAAGATCCAATGGTGGTCGCAGAGTCTGAAAATAAAAGTGTCTTAAGGGAAAAGTCCTCCCAACTAAGTGACAAGATGGAAATAAGAGATTATCACGTGCTCGCGATCTGCTTTGCCCAAGTTGTGTTTTGTGCGTGATTCAGCAAGTTCAATGTTTTGAAAGTGTAAATCACGTAGTCGCGATATCTTGTGAAAGATGAGCTATAAGTCCGCGACCCAGCGACGGGTTAAAATGTGTACATCGCGCAGCCGCTGTAAAGATATGTTGTTTATCAAATTCCCTCGTAACTGAGTGATAAAGGAATCATTCAATTCTTTTCTCACCCGCTAATGTTTTGAGATGATCAGAAAATATCTCGCGACCCGGCGACTGAGGAAAAAATGAAGCATCGCATACTCGCACTCAGTAATCAGATAAAGTTCTTTAGCTCATGAGTAGGCGACTTAGTGAAGATTAGATGCAGTTTCTCATTTGCACATAAGATGAATATGGAGTACTAAGTAACATGACTGAGCGACCAGACAGATAATTGTGAAGGTTAAGCATAACGGCTAGTCTCCAGGTCTCAGAAAGAAAGATGAGTTAGTCTTAACTCCTCGCGACTATGATTTCACTTGTGTCGCTTGATCGCCAGATTATGACTTGGGTCAGCCAAGGTTATGAAAGTGCATTGTCGCCAAGTCTTGAGATGGAACCATGGTTAAATATAAAATCCTACGACAAAGAGACTTAATGCAGTCGCACAGTTGCTTGATTACAAGATCTGAAAAATGGTGGTAGTTTGTTGATGTGACAGAGTAAATCTCTTGGCAACCAATCACAGGCTCGTATTTTGATCACAGTGCAAAAGGGGTAGCTGAGATGTATGACAAGTAATGAATCAAAAGGTGACATGTCAGCTCTCTTAAACATTTTATGATTGCTCTGAGGATTCATATTTGAAAATTTAATTTCCTGTCAACCTCAGAAACTACGGCTAGGTTTTTTATTCAAGTTCACAGCATGTCAACTTAATGATAGAACTGATGTTTCTAAATTATGAGTTGTGTGCTCTGAATGATAGCTATAAATAGTTGATAGCGCATTCATTTGCCTTTACTGAGTTTTCAGATTTTAGAGCCAAGTTGCTAGGTTTTCAGAGAAGGTGATATTCTATTCAGTTGCAGTGTATCAAAAGTTGATCAGAGAGTTCTAAATTACAGGGGATTGTGCACAGAAAAAATAGTTGGTATCAGAGGTAGATTTGTTTCAATATCGGTAAAAGAAAAGGGGATTCAGCATGTTGCAGACATGAGTGGAGCTGGGAGTGTCGCTTCAACAAGTGGAGGGAGTGGAGAGGAACATAAAGGAAAGGCAAGTTTCTCTAATGAGTTTCTGCGTCTCCTACCTGGTTCAACACAGAATAAGAAGGTCGATGCTATTATTTTCAAGGATGAGTATAAGAACATCCAAGATGCTGTGACCCCGGGCACAATAGGGTACTCTCTCTTCACCTACTTCTATAAAAATTCTGATAAGCACATCCCAGTGTCAAACCCTTGGACATGTGGTTTGGCTAGGTTGCTTGTTCCTGATGTTTTCTTAGATGTAGACCTATTCCTTGACCTAGCAAATCATTATGATGCCCTGACAAAGACCATCAAAAGGGATGATGGCACTACCCTATTAATACTATAAAGAAACTCATTCATGCAATCCTTCGGCCTATTCAGTACTATGTCTACAAAAATTGACATAAAAAAGAAAGAAAAGAGGTATAGTTCCAAGCCTCGTATTGTAAAGGGCTTACTACAGAAGCATATGCCAAAAGAATTGAAAAATTATTTAGGTCCTATGGTTGAGCCATATCCATATTATTATAAGGACCTACATTTCTACACCAAGTATAATGCTTATGCCCTTTGCAGAGTGCTAGGGATAGATGGAGATGCAGAAAGAATCAGTCATGGCATCTTAATGATGGTATTAGACTTGCAAGAGGTGCATTCAAGCACCAGCTATGATTATATACAACACATAATTGATGAAATGCATGAGGGTTTTGTTGCAACCCAGAAAAGACTAAAGAATCCCAAGGAGGAGGAGCCAAAGTTTTTGCATTATTCAGTCCTAATGCACCTTCTCTTGTATTTCAATTTTGTAATCATGAAGGTTCATGACTTATCCCCTCAGAGATTCTATCAAGCACAACCAATTCCTATACAGTTTTGGGTTAGGGTTTGGAACTACTATACTTATAGGGAATGTGACTATTGTGCCTTCCAAAATTGGATTGTGTATCCAATTATATAGAGTCTAGGAATAAGAAAGACTAGAGTCCCTTTGAAGGTCATACAACTACTCAGGCCCTGTGAGTATTTAGACAATTGGCCTGGAAATCATAATTGGGGTGATTTCTTCTTGGAGGAGAATTTCACCATTATCAGAGTATATGGGTGTATCCACCCACCTCATATATTGCCTTATCATGTGCCTATGAGAGTTGCTGCTATGGAATTCATTTGGCAGCTGATGCTAATAGACAATGAGCACTTTGTACCTCATAAAAAGCAGACTATAACCCCTAGGCAGTTCAAAATTGCAAATTTTACAATTGGTAAGAATTCCATAGATGAAGTAGGTCAGTGGTTGGAGAAGTATAGAATGGGGGCAGCCCCTTATAGGTACATTGACCCAGAAGGCTTCATGGCAGGGGTTAGGAAGTTGTATACTCCTACTATCCCTAATACCAATGTTCATTGTGAATGTATAAAGGAAGACTCAACAAGAAATCTCTTGGATGAAGATGGAATTCATATGAGAAGACTGAGAATTCAGGAGTTGTTGAAGCTGCAGACACAAATAAAAATAAATGGGTTGTCCTTTGGGGGTTTTTACCCTGACCTCATGTATTTTGAAAGGATTAAAGCTATGATAGATAACTACTATGTGCTAGTAGAACAATTGGACATAGTCCTTGACAAGAAAGGTGCTTAGTCTCCTGAGCATTCAGAATCAGAATATGAGAGTGGTGATGATAGTGATTATGCATGTCCTCACATGTCTCCTCCACCACAACAAGCCTTAGGGCAAGAAATGGCTGAGATCCCACAGTTGCAAGGAACAAAAGAGCACATTATAGATCTAACAGTTGCCACTCAGCCTGATGATATAGAGGAGCCTGCTGCAAAAAGACAAAAATTGGAGTTAGGAAAGCCTTCAGCAGAAGGACAGAGTAAGAAAAAGGACAAGGCTAAGGCCTTGGTACCTGGCACCAGGTTATATGATCATAACCTGAGAAAAGCAATCAGACAAGGCAAGAAGCAAAGGGCTGATCCAAAAGATGAAGTTGAGATTCCACTCAGAGCCTGTGTAGATGAAAGATTGCTTAATTAGCAAAAGTTCTTAGATGATGACAATTTTATAAAAATGGAGGAGTTTACAGACTTCCTCAGGTGGCACAAAACAGAGAAAATAAAATCCTAATTGACTATGGATGGGAAGGAAACAACTACAAATGAAGCTCTAGTGGCCTTACAAAATTATGATCCTGAAAGTGAGGACATTTCCCCTGAAGATGCCAGGAAGATGGTGCTAGGAAGTGGGATCTTATTGGCTGAAGGATGGGACTTGGCTTCTGCTTTAATTATAGATCAAATCAGAAAGTAGCCTAACCTTAAAATGGTTAGTGAAGTCCAAGTAGGTGAAATGATAAAAGGATTTGGGTATAACCCAAAATCTCAGGCCTTTGCCATGTGGAGTTTAAGCCCTAAAGATCAGAAGCCCCAATTAGTGAACATTCAAGAAAACATGGAGGGAAATCAGATGGTGTGGTTAGTCAAAAATACAAGAGACTTAGAAATCTCCCAAATTATGACACACTGGGCTCAATTGAATGAGGATAAGACAAAGCAATTGTCTGAAAGGTATACTGCTCTGTTGGAAGAAACAAGTGCACTATCTAAGGATAGAGACATGTGCCATATATAACTATACCAGAGGGATCAGATGATTAAAACATTAACAGATGAATTGGAGGCAAAGCTTGAGGTAGTGTATGTACCTGCACAACCACCACCAATGTAGATTGAAGACAAGCCTAGGTCAGAAGAGGTTGTTAATGTTTTAGATACTGAGGTAATGAGGTACCTTGTTGTTCTCAACCCTTACTTCACAAAATGGTCTGCTAGGGCAAATTTGTTTGAGAAATTTTCATCTCTACAAGCTATAAGACCAGATTTTCCTCCAATAGTCATAGAGGTTGAAGATGAGATCAAAAGGGTTAACATTGCTCTCTCTTTCTTCAAAGGAAAATTTAACTAGATAGAGGTCAAGCTGAGCCTCTTTTCAAATGATTTCAATAGGTTTGTTCTTACATTAAGAGGAGAAGATGACCAAGTGAAGGCTATAGATGCCTGGAAAAATGAATTTGACACCAAGATGCCTAATGAAGAGGCTTTTCTTTTGGGAATTGAGGTTGATATAGAAGGATTTAATAAGATATTAGATAATGCTTTTAAAGCAGAAATAGATATCAACAAGTTCCTACTTGATGTCAAGAACATCACTGATGCTCGATGGGACAGGCAGAAGGTGCAGGTGCAGAGTACTCAGGACTTCAACTGGCCATCAGACAATGAAGTAAAGGCTTGGGAAGTCATGACTATGCCAAAGAAAAAGAAGCTTGTAGTTGAAGAAGAAATTTTGGACGATGAGTAAGGTAAACACTTGGCACTGCATTGTTCATAGACAAGATGGACAGTTATTACACAAGAAAAATGTAGGTGAGCAGGTGAGCACAACTATCTGGACTCAACATAAACATTACCAGCTGCCATCTACAAATCTGATTGCAGTCGCTAGATCAGAAGAAGAAAAAGAAATATCTATTTACGCCTTTTGACTCAGTCCTTTCACCGCTTCTTTTCTCTCTCTCTCTTTTGTCTCTCTTGTAACTTTAGGGTTAGGGTTTTGTGACTATCCAAAGCTTGTTGCATCCTTAGGGATTCCAAGATGGTCAGTAACCCTATATATAGCATAAGAGTTGTAATATTTAAAGGTCTTTGATGTTGGAACATTTTGGTGAAAAAGATAATATATCACAGAATTCAGATCTTCTGGGTTTCTATCTATCTTTTCAAGCTGTATAATCTTTCATGTACAATCGGCTGGATCATATAAATAATATACGGTGCAATTTTATTCTCTTCTATTGTTGTCTCTTTGCCTTGTATGTATGCTTTTCTGTGTTAATTTTACCAGGTATTCTAAAACATTCTGGTTATAAGGTAACCATTTAATTATTTACAAGTTTCTTTTAAGGAAAGAACTAAATTTTGTAAGTAATTTCAAGGAGCATACTGCTTTGTTTAAGGATTTGATACAATAGTCTTGAGGTGACAGGATAGTTTGTAAGGCAACCTATCTTAATTGTATGAGCTGTAAGGCAGTTCAGTGTATTTTGTTTCTATGATATCTTCACTTATTTTGACTCTACAGCCCAAAGGATAGGCACTGGTCCAGAAAATAGTCTGATAATTTATCTGTCTCTAAGATTTTCCAAGTTATCAAAACCAATTAAATCAAAATACTTTGTTACTAAGAACAAACAAACTAAATTTGTTAAGGACCTATGTCAACAGGATAGTGTCCATTATAGTGATTCCTTGGAGAGTGAATCAACTAGGTTATCCCTCCTACAATAAAAGGAAGAAGGATTAAAATCCTTGCATCACTGGTTTTTGTCATATTTAAGATTATGGTTTGTATGGTTAAATCTTGTATATGATTATGCTTGGTCATTTACAAGGTGATTTATAAGTTGTTCAATAAAGATACATGACAAATCACTGTCCACATCAATAAATACTGTGTAAACATCAATCTTAAGAGGTAAAACCTGCCTGAGTATTTATGGAGCTCAAAAACGAAGAAGGACCTTATCCAGTCCTTAGCAATTAGGCTTTTCTTGTCTCTGAATCAGTATTAGAAGGCATGGTGTTCAAGTAGTCATTTCAAGCACTATGGTTCATACAAGAAAAATCCCTAACACATTAGACACCTACTTGCAAAGAATCTCAATTTACATAGAGAAGTCAGAAAGTTGAAGATAGAACAAAAAATTCATTCAGTTAGAACATGTGAAGTTATCGAACAAAAGAACGAAGTAGAAAATGATAGAAATATGGCACAACGAGACAAAATATAACTAAGTACAATATTAGAGGAAAAATAAAATGAAATCCATTATTTGTCACTTCAGCAAGAAGATATAATAAATCAACTCAATAGTTAAAATCAAGATGTTATCAATCTGAGGGATGAAAATGAAAGACTACAAAATGATCTCAATACTGAAAAAAAAAAACCAATGAGAGTATGATGAATTCACAAGAAAGAATGGATTAGTTGATAGAACAAACTCAATTTAGACATGATGAACATACTGGATTAGGTTATATTGAACAAGCTGAATCATCACAACAAGGAGCTCAAAATAACAAGTAACCTACATGTAATCATTGTGGTAAGTTAGGGCATACATCAAATAAGTGTTGGAGTAATGGGAGGTCAAATTTTAATATAAAATGCTACAAGTGCAACAAACATGGACATAGGGGAAAGTGAATGCACTAAGAAATGGAACCATGCTAAACAATTAGCTAAAGAAATTTTTGGTTGGAATTACTATTGGAAAGTTGACACTTAGGGATTATATGACTAGTTTTGTGTTTTAATTATGGAAACAAATTTGTATGAAGTTTTGACAAGTAAGTTCACAAACTTTGAAGATCAAAATTTGGCTAAGTATAGAAAATAGAACAGAACAAAGATATACAGTTGATCAAAGAAACAAAACACATGTGTATGATTGAGTTAGAGGATGTGCCTTTGTACTTAAGATTTATGATATTTCATTATACTTATTCTATACACGCATGGTAAGATATGATAGTATAGAGAAGTTACAACAACTTCAAGTGCCACTAGCAGTTCAACAAACAGAGTGTGAAGCTGACATCAGATTTTGATTAGCGTATAATATTTTGTTTTTTAATGGACATGCCCCTATTTTAATATGTTTGTAATTATGTCATTAACACTCACGTAAACATGCTTAATCCAATTCATTTTGAAGTGTTGTGTATGTTGATTTTGGGCCGACTAAGATCTTGTTTTTGGTCGCGTCTATTCAAGCATGTATATATACTTGACATGCAATTTTGTATTGAGTGTGAGAGTGGAAAATATGCAAAAAAATAGTATAAAAAAAGCAGTATGAGATAAAGCTCTTTAAGAGATTAGAGCATCAACGCATAAACAAAATTGATCAGACAATAGTGTCATAACAAGAGTTCATCTTTTGATATAGTGTATATTTGTTATCTAAAGGTTGTAGCCTTCATCCTATTGGGCAATGAGCTCTGGCAGTGAGCCATTCACCTTTAACGGGGTTTTTTTAAGACTCCTACTAGGTTCATTGTACTTGCATTGTAAAAATTGCTCCTAACAGGGCAAAGGAAGTCTAACAAGTTCATAAGACTAGTACAATAACTTGTGTGTACTAATTCCCACTGGGGTTTTCCTCTGATCAAGGTTTTCCCATAAACATATCTTGTGTTATGTGTCATTGTTTTATGCATCATTTGTTATCTATTTGATTTAATTTTGAAGTTGCTGAAATAAATATAAGTGACGAACACTGATTCACCCCCCTCTAAAAGAAATTTTAACCACTTGAGGAGATCATGAATTAAGCAGAAGTGAAACATCTGAAAAAGAATCTTGAAGCACCCCTTGATGATCTTGACAGATCTAAAAAAAAAAATGAAGATCTAAAACTAAAATTTGATGGCTCCCAAATGCTTATCAAAAAATTAAGAAAAGATTTGAAATATTTCTCTACGAATGATTTGGGAAAAATGGTCAAAAATTTGAATCAAGAAAACATGTCTCTGAAAGACAAGATTGAAGATCTAAATGAACAACTAAAAGATATCCTAACAACTATTAAATAAAATACCAAAGAAATTAAACAATTAGATGAATAAATTATGCAAGCAAATATGAAGATCTTGGAGTTGGAAAACATCAAGGAAAAGATACAATCTGAATTGACAGAAGCAAAGAATCATATGAAAAAACTACACACAAGTTATAATCTAATTCAATCACAACTCTATGCACAAAAGTGAAGAGGAGATACTACTGGTGTGGGATATAGTGTGGCACAAATTGAAACCAATACAATACAAGAAAGTAAGAAAGTACAAGAAAAATCTATAGAAGTAAAGGTTATGGAGAATCTTGCATAAGCTAGAGAAGAATCATCTAAAGATGAACACAAGATAGTTAACTAAACTTGTTATGCATTTAACAAGCATCTACATTTTCTAAGAGATTGTAAAGAGGTAAGACCCTTCAATGGCTATTGTTATTCTTGTAATAAATTTGGTCATAGGGCTATACATTGCAGAACTAGTCAAAGAAATCAATCACAACAAAACCAAAGAAATATGACTCAATAGAATCAGAGAAATCAACCTCAAAGAAACTATCAGAATATTACATGTCAGATATGTAATAATAATGAACATACAACCAAGTAGTGCAACATGGTAAACAATATCAATAGACCTCCAATCATTTGTCACCCATGTAACAAAGTTGGACATATCTCAAGGTTTCGCAGATCCAAAACACAAAGACAAGAAAATCCTAAAGGATCACTATTTGAAGAATCTGGAGAATTCAAGTTTGTAAAAGCTATAGAAGATTCAGGTAAAATATGGGTTGCAGTAAAGAAAGATGATTATGTTAACAATGTAGTAGATGCATCCATAGTGGATGCAACTTCTACTTCTAGTTAGATGACCCTCATGGTATTAGGGGGAGCTATTCAATCTCTAAACCCCTATGTGGCTGGTATACTCACCTCTAAGTATGCCCCTATGGATTCATGTATTTGGTCACAAATTGAGAAAGTATGCATGGACGCACAGCTTGTACTTTGACAAAAACAAAGATTGAAATTCTCACTGGAAACTGCATTACGGCTACAAGCATTAAATGTAGTAACTTATATATAAGTAAGTAAAAGATATTATATCTTCACTTTGCATTCAAGATTGAGCATTCAAAGAGCACAAGAGAAATAACCATCAAAGTGTTGGTTAGAAAAAGGAGTTAAAGTTTTAACAGAACCCTAGCACGGACACGTTTTTTCAGAACTTGAGTGAACCCTACTTAAGAAATCAACAAGTAAGTATGAAAAGTCATGTAGTCTTTGACATTATTGAAAGGAAGGGATTCATGTTTAAAAAGAATCCATTCAAGTCAGTACTAGATGATGTAGAAGGGGCATTCTCCAAGACTATGTTGGGAGTCATGCATGTTGAGGACATACACACTTATATTTACTGCAAGAAGGAGTCTATTGGTGACAACAACATAATGACGCTCATTTCATCAGTGATGAAACCTAATTACTCATTCAAGGATGAATTCTCACATCTTATTGATAACCCTATTTTTTAGTATACAAATGTGCATGAGTTATATGAACCAGAATGGGTTAAAATTCTACTCCGTAGGATTCATGGTGATTTTTTTTGGATTGGTGAAGTTCCTGTTTGCATTACTGCTATCCTCATTCATGAGATGACAAGACTCTCTAAGGTTGGACATGTTCTTCCCACTATAAAGAATGTCAAGAAACAGGTTGAGAAGGCATGCTTATCTAGAAGTGATAGGCGAGATATGAATGTTGATCCTATTGTGGAAAAAAAGGCATCAAACTCATCACTATGATACTTGGCTACAAGTTTCAGCACACTAGCAGACTTAATAGTGCATCCGCAGCTACATTTCTGGTAGCAATAAGGATTGTAAGAGATAACATACAATATAATATTTGTGAGATATTGTGCACACAAATAATTGAGAACATTAAATATATCAAGCATGACAGAAGCAAAATATTCATAATTGGCTCATTGATTATATACATATACTTCCACATTATTGTTAAGGTCTCTAATATTTACCTAGATAGGAGAAAACCTACTTTATCTCAAATTTCATTAAAAGTTGCATCAGAAATAAGAGTAAAGGACTCTATGGATATGGAGATCAAGACATTCAGAATCAAGATGTAGAAGAGGTTTAGAATACCAAAGAAGATAGTTGAAAAATACAAGGACACTATATGATTCATAGTGGAAACTGACTGTACTTTCATAGAAGTAGTTGAGCCAAGAACCAAATGGATTCACCCACTTGGTTATGAAGTAGAAGAACATGTTTTGGAAGGATATGCACAAGTTATTTTATCTGTGCCTAAAGATCCAAAGGAGCCTAGATGGGGCACATATAGAGAGAAGACAAATCAAGTTGATTATGTCCTATACAGTGCATACAATAAGAGGAAGGCATCAAGGATTACATTTAACATCCTAAAAGTTCATGGTGTCACCCAAGAAGACATTGATAAAGCTAGGGAAGCTAAGATTGCAAGAGAACTTAAGAAAACACCTACAGAAGTCAAAATAGAAAAATCAGATGATATCCACAATAAGAAGAAGAAGAATTATGATGAAAGTACATATGTTCCCTCTACTACTATTGACCTGGAATCCTCTCAACCATTGGTACCAAGAAAGATGTCTAGAAGAAGGAAGCAAGCTCCCACAAGCCAACCATCCTCAAGGACAACACGAAGCAAAGTAAAGAATACTCAAGCCCCTCCTCAGGTAGAATTCAAACCTAGTATTGAGATCCTAAGGAACATAATCGTTAATGAAGGAATACTAGATTCAATTACAAATCTCTATGACAAGTACCAAGAGATAGATAAATCAAAAATACATTCTATTCTTATCTCTCATATGATCAAGTTTAAAGGGTCAGTTTTGGAACTTAAGACAGTCATTCTAGACAAAGTATGGAACATAATAGACTTATTGAAAAGACAAGAAATAGAAGAAGATAAGAGGAAACATTAGTTAATCTTCTCCCTATTTTCTCACATGATGAGAACAGAATACTGTTAGATCTGGTAAAACTTCATCTAAGAACCAAAACAAGAACTCTTCACATTATGAACAAAGAGTATGAGTTCAATGGTAAAGAGACTGAAAGAGCATTCGAGAAAGTGTTTTTGGAAAGACACATGTATCCATCAATGATGCCTAAAACTAAAGTGACTCTAGTTCCTTCTAAATAAGAAAAAGAACCAAAGATTCTTAATGTGCCTATGATAGGTCCACAAGATTCTGCACTCAAAGTTCCATCACCCTCTCACATAGTCAAAGATTCAAATGAAACCATTATGATAAATGATGTTACAATAACAATGACAACTTCAGATAATGACTTGAACAAATTTGAAAAAGCATTTGTCAGCATGGAAGAAATAGAGAAGGTATGCACTGATAATACTCCCTTGCAACCAGATGAAGTTCTTTCTAAAGACTCAACAAATTTGAATAATGAGGAAGATAATAAATATAATAAACCATACTCTATGGATATCCTAGTGAAAATTGAATGTATGGATATAAGTCAAAATTCTATATTTACTCTATCCATCAAACCATCAATATCATTGTTGTCAAGTTTGACCCCTGACTCAGCAAACCTAGATGCATGGGGGAGAAGAAGACTTGATCAAAATTAGTGTATTAGCCACAAAGAAAGCCAAAGAGAAACAATTTATGAGAAATTGAATATTCCTTAAGTTAGTAAACATTTTAAATAACCTAGTGCCAATAGAGAAGAAATTGCCAAATATTAAGTCAGTTGATGATGTCGATAGCATCTTGACTAGCTTCAAAGCAAACTTCACAAGTCTAGTAGATTCAGCTACTAAAATTGTAGAGGAAAAGTAACAAAAGGGAAGATTGGATGAACTTATAAAGAGCTTCTCATTAGATCTCAACTCATTGAAGATTGGTCAAACAATTTTTAAAGAGTTAGCGGCAAAAGGCAGAAAGGTGATAGCTAACTGTATGCACATAAGAAAATTCACTTGTGAGCACATCAAGAAGATTGAGGAAGTAGACATCTTGGTTGAAAATATAAGGAAATCAGTTGAGACATCCTCCCAAGACATCAATATCTTCAACAAAATCTATCAAGGGAAGATAGACAAGATTGAAAAAGCCAAGATAGAGATCAGCAAGATAAGGACCAAGAAAACCCAACTGAGAAATGCACTTGCGCCTTCCTTGGATATATTAAATGAGAACATAAAAAACATTGATGCAACTATTTTCACATTTGATCAAGGCCCCTGCATGGATCTAAAAAAAATGGATAAGCTCACATATGTATTATGAACCCATCTTTAGACTGTTGATGCAATCAAAGCATTTTGGTAGCAATAAATCAAGAATCTTTAGATTGCATACCTAGATGTGTACTCAGAGTAAGTACTTAGGGACTTCAATTTTTGGCACCTTTTTCATTAATGTCAAAGGGGGAGTAGTGTATTTAAAGAAGTATGGTGTATAGAGCCAAAAGTATGATGTACAGTAAACTTGCAGTTTTTTTTTTCTTAAGTCAAAGTTTAGTAACTTAGCCACATTCCTTTGTTGCCATTAATGACAAAGGGGGAGATTGTTGGAAAGTTGACACTCAAGGTTTATATGACTAGTTTTTTTTTTTCATTATGGCAACAAATTCATATGAAGTATTGACAAGTAAGTTCACAAACTTTGAAGATCAAAATTTGGCTAAGTATAGAAAACAATATACAGTTGATCATAGCACCAGTGCATGTGCATACAATCAAGTCAAAGCATGCGCCTTTGTACTTAAGATTTTTGATACGTCATTATACTTATTCTATACAGACATGGTAAGATATGAAAGTATGGAGAAGTTACATCAACATCAAGTGCCACTAGCAGTTCAGCAAATAGACCATGAAGCCGACTTCAGATTTTGATTAACATCTAATATTTTTGGTTTGTAATGGCCATTCCCATATTGTAATATTTTTTTAATTATGTCCTTAAAACTCATGTTAAAATGCTTAAGACAATTCATTTTGAAGCAATGTGTATGTTGATTTTGGGCCGACTAAGGTCTTGTTTTCAGTTGCGTCTATTTAGGCATGTATATATACTTGACATGCAATTTTGTATTGAGTGTGAGAGTGGAAAATATGTAGAAAAAAAATCTAGAAGAATAGTATAAACAAATCAGTATGAGATAGAGCTCTCTAAGATATTAGAGCATCAGTGCATAAATGCAACTGGTCAGAAAATAGTGTCATAATAATAGTTCATCTTTTGATATCGTGTATATATGTTATCTGAAGGTTGTAGCCTTCATCCTATTGGGTAGTGATCTCTGGAAGTGAGCCATTCACCTTTAACAAGGTTTTTTTAAGACTCCTAACAGGGTCATTTTACTTGCATTGTAAAGACTGCTCCTAACAGGGCAAAGGAACTCTAACAAGTTCATAAGACTAGTACAATCATTTATGGGTACTAATTCCCACTGGAGTTTTCCTCTGATCAAGGTTTCCCCGTAAACATATCTTTTGTTATGTGTCATTATGTTATGCTTCATCTGTTATCTATTTGATTTAAGTTTCAAGTTGCTGAAATAAATATAAGTGACAAACACTGATTCACCACCCCCCCTCAGTGTTTCTAACAATTACAACACATGGAGAAGATGTTTTCATTATTGTGAGTATGGGAACATTGGTGCCAATTGTTCAAAGACTCATCTTAGAAAAAGGAATCCTACTAAGAGATTTTATGTGTGTAAACAACTCAGTAATCTAAGAAAGAGTTGTATAAATAGAGAAAAAGTTGATACTGGTTGTGAGAAAGGCAAAGCAAAAGTTTCTAAAATGAAAACTCATATGAGTCAACAGTGGGTAAGGAAGTCTCCTAATTCATACCAAAACAATGAAGGATCAAATGGCACCCAAAACAGTGAATTGGGTAGATCCACCATCTTTGAATAATGATGCAAGGAGATAATGGCAACTGTACACACAAGCCATCATACATAAATTCCAGCTATGCTAGCAAGTCCAAATCTACATATTGATGAACTAGGACACATTATGGTTCTAACTAAGTAAATATCTTAGTTACGACCGACTTACTCAGGCTTAACCTAGATAATTTGGGTTATATGGTTTCAAAGATGCAAATTCAATTTTCGCCGAGCTTCCGAGTAAGCCTGGGAGAACTACCTGAGCTATGACAGTTACTATGTACGAAGCATTTAATGAAAACCTATGGTGAAATTTTTCATAAATGGTAAAACCAAAGGGTTATTGTTTACCAATTTTTATGATTTGCAAACTGATTAAGATATTTTAAAAATTTGAGAGACAATTTGTGTTTGAAAGCTTTAGTTGCAGTGAAGCTTCATCAATCCCCCAAGCTTTATGACATCTTCATCCAATAGTAAGATAAAAAAGGGATCTGAGATGTTAGGGAGGAATGGTTTTTGTGAACTGGAAAAGTTCAAACTTCTTCCATTGATTGCAGAGGAGATAGATCCAATGTAAACTCATTCCCAAATTCCTCCTAAGGCACAGTTGTTTGGAATAAGGATAGGCCTATAATTTATCAGATAAATGATTTTATAGAAGAATTGGGAGATAATTTTTAAAGGATCATGGATGCTTACTTTAAAATTTTCAGAGAGAAAATGCAGAATAAATTTTGAATTCCCAAAAAATTGGTAGAAGAGTATAAGGATGACATATGCTTCCTAGTTGATTGTGACAAAATATACATTCAAGAAGTTAAGCATAGGGTTGCATGGGTGAAACCTCTTACATATGAGGTTAACATAGATGAGACCAGAGACATTATTGAAGCTCTTTTAAATGATCATGTTGATCCTAAAGAACCATGTTTTGGTACCTATGAAGAAGCTAAGGGGATAATATCATTGGAAATTGAGATTCCCAAAATCTTGAAGAGAGGAAGGAAGAGAATTTTTAAGTTTGAAAATAAATACGGCGAGTCATTAAACTCTCCTCCTTCAATCACAAAAATGAAAAGTAGATGACATAAATATAGAAGAAGAAGAACCTAAGATAGAAGAGGAAGAGGTATAAGCAGAGCCTCCTAAGAAGAAGAGGCTAGCCTCCAAGAAAACACCAAAGGTCTCTACCCCTGTCTTCACTGTAAACAAACCCAGAAGAACTAGAAGATAACTAATATTTCCTAAAGAAGATGATGAAGGAGATACAATTATATTCAAGAAGCCACCACTTACCTTTGAACAAAAGGTCAAAGAATTGAAAGGAGGTAGTGATATGGGATCTCTAAAATCACCAAAGTATCCTTCCAGAACCAAGGACGAGAAGAAGATATTTGAGGATGTATTAGTAGAGAAGATCGAAAGATGGAAGTATGATGCATCCGAATTGAAAAGACATATGACTAAATACCTTCTCAAAGAAATCACCATTCACTCAAATAATGTAGTTCAGATTTAAAAGGACATCAGAAAACAAACCTTGAAGAAATTGATGCCTACATTGACTGATAAAGAAGTAAAATATGCTATGTCTAAGTATGAGAATAATCACGCTCCAAGGTTTAGGAATTTTCAAATTTTGAGCAAGAAAATAGAGGATGTTGTGCAGACAAAAACAAAGTTGTGGATGTCAATTTTTTATCACAAGGGAGATGATAAGATAGAGGAACATAGTACATACCCTCATGTATAGGTAAGAGATGAAGAACTACCTGAGGTACAGACCATTGAAGAATCTAATGCAAAACAAATAATATTAGAAGTGATGGCATCCCTACCCTAATCATTTATTCATAGTATCTTATCTCCAAGCAAGAGAAAATCCACATAGTGTAAATCAACTTTAGTTGGAACCAAACATCAGGATCTACCTACAAATGGGCCAAGCCAGACCAAGTCACAGGACACTATGAATATTTCAATAGTTAGTACAAATTCTATAGTTGGGGAATTAAAATTTAATGACCTACTTCAACTGAACACTAAGGACAATGATGAGGATGGAAAAGGTAAGGAAATCATTCCTTCACCTAATCCCAAGGTCAAGGGGAAAGAAAATGAAACAATTACTGATATAGTTGACCTTGAGGAAGACATTGTGATTCCAAATTGGGATCTTTCTAGCTGGACAGCCGATATGATGGACATCGTAGGGGAGCTATGGAAGAAAAGTGAAAAACAACAGAAGCTCTAAGGTGAGATAAAAATGAACAGAGTACTAAAGGACATCAAAGGTATTTTCCTTGATTCACTAGATATAGAAGTCAATGAGGAAGACTCCATAATTCACCAAGTTGTTGACATAGTTCACAAGTTTAATCATGATCTTAGTGGTCAGGAGGAATTACTACAAAAGGAAGAGAGAAAATTTGAGAATAATGTTCTAGAGAATGTTGCAGGTAAAATTGCAATAGATGAAGTGAATCTATCCACCATCATTAGCTCTCTAAAAACCACTATGACTAATATTGTGGCATTATTTATAAATTTGAGAGACACATCTAACTTTACAATGGAAATAAAGAACAAGATGACACATATTGACAATGATTTGAAGGCAAGTGCAAGCCGATTGGCACTTAATCCTAGTTACAGCTCATCACATTTTGTTAAGATCAAGTATCTAACTGATCTGCAGGAAGAGCTACTAAGGGAAGAAGGAAGAACAAGGGAATCCCTATTAGAAATATAGTGCAAAATCTTTCCTCATATGGATATCATGCAAAAACATATTGCTCATGCAAAGACACTCATCCATGATAAAAACATTTAGTTGCAGAGCTTATGATAGAGTTGTCTACTTTAATTTAGATTGAGTTGCACATCCTTAACTTGAAGTTGTTGCAAGACAATTAGGACAAGACTTTGTCTCAAAATTTGAAGGTACATAGTGACTTCCTTTCATATTTTGGTAATACCTTGTAGATATGTTTTTTGGAATTTGCATGAAAACCAAGGGAGAAAGATAGAATTTGTATATATATACATGAGGAAGTACATGTACAAAGAATAGGAAGTATATATATATATATATATATATATATTGATGAAGGGGACTCCCCTTAATACTACAAGTACACAACAGAAATAGAGAGAAACAACAGAAATTTGCAAGAACAAAAAATTGGCTTCTTATTGGCTCCACAAATGTGGAATTACAAACTTTAGAATTACAATATCAAAAGCCACATGGGCATCCCTTACAATAATTTGTAGGGAAAAGCCTCAAATAACCACCCAGAACTGCCCTAGAAAAGACTACAGGCCTTCCTTAAATAGGCAATTTTCCACTGCCCGAGAAGGTTCCAGAAATCTAGCCTTTAAGGCCGACTACCCTTAGCATTTAATTATTTTTCACTTTTATTACAAAAGGGTCGGCTTTAAATATTTACAAAATATGAGATTAGGTAGCCCAACTTCTGGAAGCCATAAATTTTGAACCATAGCTCCGATTGACTATTATAACCAATTTTTGGAAAGGGGAGATCGCAATCTACATTGGTTGATTGGCAAAGTGCTTGTTATTTGGGGGTTCGACCTCAATCCAGAGCCTCTAAGGTGCTAAAAATTGAGCTCAAAGGTTTTGCACCCTAAAATCTCAACAATAAATCCTTAATAACTTTGCCAATACAGATAATTTGGTAATGAAATTCAACTGGCATGCTTATATGACTAAGATGAACCTTCACCTAAAAAATTAGAACATTCCAAGTTCAAACGGCCAACTTACTAAAAATAGCAAGTTTCCAAAAATAGTAGCTTTGTACAAAATAGCCCTTATTGAATAGAAAACACATATTTTTGGGTGATGCAAGGTTGCCCTTACACCGAGTATGCTCCTACATCAAACACCCAAGGTAATTTTAGAAGTGACCTTATCACGTCTCAGGTGTGCAAAGGAAAACCAAGACAGTCAACCTCCTCCTTTGTCAGCCATGATGAATCTTCTACAATTCATCCTCTCCATTTGACTAGATATTCTTCATGTGTCATGTTCCTTGTGTTTCTACCAACACGACTATCTAGTATATCATCGATCTCCTTGGTAGCTGAAGTAGTAGCTGGAATAGTCCACTGTGTTTTTGTGACCTCACCTTCAACACCCCCTTCATGGTATTGTATGCAATCAAAATTCCTGCGGCTACACAACAAGTCAAAACATGCATATACAAGATATACTAAATATCAAAAGCATGCAAGAAACTTGGAATACAACTAAATTCTCACTACAACCTCCGATGAGCTAAAACAAGTGCACCCAAGACTTGTTTGATTTTCTCTTAGAGATTTTGTGGGTGTGCTCTCCCAACACAA
>MU225442.1:404029-446267 GCA_018584345.1 Thuja plicata
GAAAATGAGTGGTTGAGATGAAGGGTTAGGTAGGGTTTTGGTGGGAGTGAAGGAGATTAAGAGGCAAAAGAAATGAGTGGCTAGGATTAAGTGGTTAAAGTGAGGAGTTGACTTTTGAACAAAAAGTGAAATGAAGAGACAAGTGACAAATGTCAAAAGCTCATAATTTTGGAGTTGATCCATGTGAATGCACATGATTCGCTAGAGAAGGATTAATGAATTTAGAAAATAAACAAAATATGTTTATTTAATAAATAGAGAAAATGACTCAAAATTAAATAAATAAAATTTATTTAATTTAAAAAAGAAAAGGGTAAATGAATTATCTAAATAAATAATAATATTTATTTAAATAATAGAGAAAAAAGGCTTAAAATTAAATAAATCAAATTTATTTGATTTTAAAAGGCTAAGTGAATTAATTAAATTAATAATTTAACTAATAGAGGGATTAAGACATTTTTTATGTCTACATTTTGCCCCTCTTTGATGTAATGTCAAGATCGACATCACGTCAAAGAAAAGAAAAGGAAGATACCCCAATCATGGGAGAAAATGATGAGGAGGAGGTAGTAGTATGCCCCCTCGAGAGGACATACGGGTTTGGAGAACATGAATGTGATCTTGAAATGGATAGAGTATGGAAGGAGAGGAAAAAGGCTAGGGATGAGGGGGAAAAGAGGGATCAGTGGGATCCACCGCAAAGAGGTGGAGTAGGAATCCATCTCAATGATGGAAAGATGGAGCTGACCATCCATCGGCGGAGTCGCCCATCCATCGATGGATGGGCGTCTCCGTTGGTAGAGCCGCCGGTGGAGCCGCTTGTCCATCGGCAGAGCTACCCATCCATTGATAGATGGGCGTCTCCGCCGATAGAGCCACTAGCAGAGCCGCTCATCCATCGGCGGAGCCACCTGTTTGTCAATGGATGGCCGTCTTCGCTAGTAGAGCCACCTATCTATCAATAGATGGGCATCTCCATCGGTAGAGCCACTGGTGGAGCCGCTCATCTATCGGTGGAGCTGCCTGTTCATTGACAGATGGGCGTCTTCGTCGGTAGAGCCACCAGTGAAGCCGCTCATCCATTGATGGATGGGCATCCCCACTGATAGAGCCACTGGTGGAGCTGCTCGTCTATCAGTGGAGCTGCTGTCTATCGACGGATGGGCGTCTCTATCGGCGGAGCCGCTCATCCATCGACAGAGCTGCCTGTCCATCGGTGGAGCCGCCTCCACTGGTAGAGCCACCTGTCCATCAACAGAGGGGCATCGCCATCGCCTGGGATGAGGGACTACCTACTGAGGGGGAAAAGGGGAAGATCTAAGTGAGCGGACAAGTGAGAGGAGAAACAAAGAGCTATTCATCACTTGGGGGGAGACACAAAACTAGGTGAGGATGAGGGATAAAAAGAAGGCCTCACAGTGCAAAATGAAAATCTATTAGGAATGCAATGCAAATGAATTGTGTAAATGTTGGGGAGAACAACCTAGATTTTGATATGGTACTTGATGATATGCACAAGGTATAAGAAACCAAAATGACAAGGTGTCAAGTATGTGATAAAAGAGATAATGATAAAATGATCAAGCACAAAAAAAACACTAACACATACAAGAAATAAGCAAGCATGCATAACAAGCCGAAAGCAAACCAACATGTTGCCCCTAGGCAGCTGAAAATTGATTGATTGATTGATGGTGATCAAGGATATGCAGGCAGGGCCGCAAGAAAACGTAGGCAGGGGTGCAAGGATTGGGAAGGATTCATCCCATGATGATGATTGGAAAAAGTGATCAATCGATTTCCAGCTGATTCAGATTAACATGATGATAGGATGAAAGATTGATGTGCGAGATTGCAAAATTGGAGTGCATGGATTAGTATTGATTGAACTTGATGTTATTGCAATTATAAGAATGTTCTAATTTTTATAGATTTTTAATGTTTAATTTTAGATTTTTCAGAATTTTTGAAATTTTTTGGATTTTTTTAAATATTTTTAAGTTTTTGGGGTTTTTTAAAGATTTTGAATTTTTTTTTAATGTTTTTAAAGATTTTATGACAATTTTTTTTGGATTTTGTTCAGGAACATATTCTGATTTTTTTAGATTTTTTGAATATTTTATGATTTTTAAGATTTTTTGAATGTTTTATGATTTTTAAGATTTTTTGAATGTTTTATGGTTTTTAAGATTTTTTGAATGTTTTATGATTTTTATGATTTTTGAGACATATGTTTGCCCCCAAACCCCCGTAGAAAAATCTAGGGAGCAACCGCGCCGATAAAAAAGGGGGTGGAAAAGACCTATGTGTCTGATTAGGCTTCATATAACAACATGGATTAGATAGAATGGGATGAGAAGATAAGCATGATTGAATTGGATGAGAGGAAGATTGGATGAGGAGATAAAGAGATTTGATAGGCAAGATGGTTTGAAGCAGATGAAAAGATTAGATAGGAGGTGGAAAGGAAAAATGGAGTAGATGAGATTGGATAGGAGAATGGATGAAGAAGCAAATGGATGAACGCCAAGGACAAGGGAGAGTCAAGGTATATGAAAGGGTGGAAAGATGATTTGGGAAGGAAATAGATGAAATGGTAGGATATGGAAGGCCATCAGATGGGTGATATGGAGGAAAGAGATCCAAGAACTAGGTGGAATGTCACCACACTAAAGGTAGAAAAAGGATGGATGGGTAGGTGGGGATAAAGGATGTATGAAAGCGAAGGATGACATGTAAGGGATGGGGAATAAGAAGAGCAAGATCCAAGGACAACATTGTAAAAGATGCCCCCATACAAGAGGTGGGGGGTGAAGGATGGGGAGATGGAGGATAAAGGCTATATGAGATGGATAGATGGATAGTAGATAAAGGATGTGCATGGGGGGGAGGAAGGCTTGTGTTGTCCAAAGAATGCATGGATATTTTAGTTCCTCTAGTTTATATGAAGAGAAAAGGTAGGACAGGTGAAAAGGGATATGAGATGGAGGCTATGAATAAGATAGGGGATAATGATATGGAGGATAATGGATGATGTATGGAGGAAATGTATGGGATAACCAAGATCAAAGACATGGAAAGGAGGATGGACTTATATAGGATTATGGATGGTGGATGGAGGAAAAGGATAAGAAAAGGACTATGCATTGGAAGATATGGATAGGATGTCAAGATCAACTATGGATAAAGTGTATGAAGTTATGTAGGATAATGGATAGTGGATGGATAATGCATAAGGGATATGGAGGATGCAGACAATGGAGGGAATGAATATGATATTCAAGATCAAAGATGGGACAAGGAGGATGCACATATAGAGGATTATGGATGTGGGATAGGGAATATGGAAGGTATATTTGGTAGGATAGTATGGATGGATCTTGCCTCCATGTGTAGAGTGCAAGGGGATAAGGATAAGTGAATGGATATATGAGTGGATTTGGAGGACAATGAATATGTGATGAGGTAAATGGAAGGACTCAAGAATTTAGTTCCATGGATGGTATCTTTTGATATGTTCCTTTTTGATATCATCAAGGCGCCTATTTGCCAAGTTTTCAACAAGATGATTTTTTAGGACATTTTATAATCTTTTTCTTTTTTGAAGAATTATTTATGCTCATAGATGTTGGTAGGATTGGGGGGAAGGGAGATGAAAGGGATAGGAGATATGAAAGGTGGAATAAGGATTTATGCATATGATTGGATTAATGGGAGGGGAGGATGGGGAAGGATTGGTGGATAATGGATGGAAGGTTGGCAGACTAGTAAATCCATGGAGGAGGAAGTTGGAAAGATCATCAATGGCACACACCTTGAAGGGTGGTGGAGTAGTGGAGGAGGATATTGTGAAGGAGATAGAGGATAAAAGGTGGATTTTGGGATGTAAGGACCCAAAATGAATTTGGAAACTGGAGGATTTGAGGACTTATGAGTGAATGAAGCTTTTGGATTAGCAAGTTTGGATGCCAAATTGGATATATCTTTAATATGCACTACTTCAATTAGTAACTTAGGAATCCACATGAATTTATTTTTGGGCCTTTGTGGCCTTTTGAATATTTCTTTATTTTGGATCATATTTTTCTTTTCTTGAACATGTATTTTAGATGGGACATGTTGATCCTTTGAATTTTGTGGATTTTGGACTTTATGCACTTTAGTGCTACTATCCAATTTAATTCCATTATCTAGGGTAGGGGTGCATGAAGATAGATGATGTTGAGAGTTTATGGATGGAATAATGAAGGGTGACTGTTGGATGAAATTCAAGGATGTGTGCCTTTGTTTCTCTTGCTTGGGTATTTGAGGTGACAGAGGTATGTAGGGACCCAAAATGGATGGAAGGGATGAAGGGTTTGATTTTGGCATATAAGGACCCAAAATGGATGAGGCTAAGAAAGGGATGGGGTTTGGAACATAAGGGCCCAAAATGGATTTGGAGGGGGAAGGGATGATGTTTGGAACATAAGGGCCCAATATAGATTTGGAGGATGGGTGATGAGGATATTTGAATGTAGATTGAGGAATTTTGGATATGGAAGGGGTGGAAGGCACACCAACATCTTGAGAAATTATTTTTTCAGTGGGATAATTATTACTTTGAACACAAGATGTGAGTCCATGTGAATGGGGTGAGGAGGTGGAAGGAATGATAGGCTCTTGAAGGAAGCCATGTTGGATAGAGGTGGACAAACCAAGCTTAGATGTATGAGATTCATGGGTAGATTGGATAGGTGTGATGGGATTTTGTGAAGGATTAGGATCATATGGAGGATTAGGCTCTTGAGGGGGATCAGAAGGGATACTAGGATATTGGGATAGATTGACATCATCACATGAAGTTAAAGGGGTACTTTGATCTTGACTTTGGGAAGGATTATGTGGTGGAGCAGAAGAGATAATGGGATCATTGGATGGAAGGATATCATGAAAGGATATGGACTTAGGAGATGAAGTTACTTGATCTTGACATGGGGAGGGATTATTGGATAAGAAAAAAAAATGACCATTGGATAGAGTGGGATCATTGGATGGGAGGCTCTTTAGATGGAAGGCTTGAATCTTCAAATCGAAAGGTAAAAGGGATGTCTTGATCTTGATTAGGGATGGGATCATGAGGGGAATCTTGGGATGGAAGACTAGAATCTTCAAATGGAAAGGTAAAAGGGATGTCTTGATCTTGATTAGGGATAGGGTCATGAGTTGGATTAAGAAAGGCAAGGGGATCTTGATATGGAAGGTTGGGATCTTCATCTGGAAAGATGTCAAAAGATGGGGAGGGATCGTGAGATGGAGGAATGCTTAGATCTAGAGGAGGAGAGGATTCTATGTTATCATGCTTTGGAACAAGAGCTTTATTTGTTTTGACTTGTGGGGGTGGTGTGATGGATGGAGTGAAAGAATTATTGAAAGATGCAAGATACTTGACTGGGGTAGCTGGAGGAATGGAAGAAGCATGGGGCTTAGGAGAAGAGGATGTGTTTTCATTCAAGGGAGATGGATGACATCGCTTGACACATGGGTTAATGACTTGAGGGGATTGGATAACTTTGCATGGATTTGGAGATCGATGCCTCTTTGCTATTTCATGGATCCAATCACTAAAGGAGTTTGTGGGAACTGAGGGTTTAGGAGGCTTAGGAGATGGGGGTATGTCTTCGTGTAATGGAGATGGAGATGGGGATTGAACAACCTTGTTTGGAGTTGTAGATGTACACTTTTCTACTATTTGATCAACCCAATCAAAGAAGTTTGTAGGAGATGATAAGTGCTCTGGAGGATTAGGATTAGATGGAGGTATAGGATTAGATGGAGGACAATGTTTTTCATTTTTCATATTGAGGATAATGTTTTGAAGTTCTTGGATCTCTTGGGAAAGATGATCATATGTAGAAGGGGGGTAATGAGATGGATTTCCCTTGTCAAAGGTGGAAGAAGGATAAGAAATGGGAGGAGAAGTAGGATTGGATTTGGGGTGTTGAGGAGGAAAATATGGATAGTTAGGAGGTGTATAGTTTTGAGGAAGATATGAGGTTGATTGGAGTGCTTGATAGGTTGGTTGAATTTGAGGTATGGTTGGAGGATTAGGGTTTGACGTTTGAATTTCCTCAACCATTTAATGAAACCAATCCATATTCATGATGAATGAATGAGAGGTTTTACAGTTGGATTAGAATATGAGGTAGATGAAGATGAGGATTGAAGGTGATGGATGAATTTGGAAGAAAAATGAGAGATGTTTGGAAAGAAGAAAGTGATGAGGAAATGATCTTGGACTAGGAGAAATATTTTTAGATTTTTTGATATGAGGATAGGTCTTGAAAGGTTTCTTTGATTTGATGATGATTGGATTCAATTTTATTTTGATCAAGATTTGGATTGATTGGTTTGATTTGATGAAGAAACTAGGAACAAATTGGACTTATTATCGATTAGGATTGATTGATTGATTGATAAAATGATTTAATGATTGATTGATTGATTGGATGTGTTTGGTTGATTGGATAAAGAGACAAAGTCTCGAGATTGGATTAATAGGGATTAATGATGAAGGTTTAAGACAAACCTTAGTGAAATAGGATCCAATGAGGTGCAAACAATAAGGATTAATGATGATGATTTTTCCTACTCAAAGATAGAATTATGATCTTGAGCAAGATAGGATAGGATAAACCACTCAAGATAGACTAATGTTCTCAAGTGACAAGATTAATTTGTTTTCTAATGATAAGGATCCTTCTAACACTTTGATGAATCTTTCTACCTTAGATTTGAGATGGAAATATGACGAAGGTATGAAAGATAAGGATTGATATTGATTGATGGAGTCTAATATAGATGATGATGCTCCAAGTTAGCAAGATTAGGAAGAAAATGAAATGAAAGGATGAGAGACTAGAAGGATGGAAGGAAATGGTGGTTGAACAAGCAACTGATCAACTTAAGAAGAACCCTTTGAGAATCTATAGGAGAGTGGAACTAAAAATCTTTGCAAAATCTCAAAATTTATTGATTTCAAGTGGAGACCCCTGTCTAAAAGTAGAGCCACCTATGTGCAGATCTGGCTATGTATAGGCAAATCTGCCTGTGTGTGGAGCTGGCTATGTACAGGCAGAGCCACCTGTGTAGGAATTTGGACAAAAACTTGAAGTTTTGAATGTGAAACCTTGAGAAACTGATTTGATTTGGTTTGACTAATGATGTTGAAGGATGTTGCAGTCAAATTATATGTGGGCAAAAAAAATTCAAGCATAAATCAAAGTCAAACATGATGTGACCAAGAAATTATCTTTAAACAATCCAACAAGGGACAAAGAAACCTTCCAGATACAAACACTTGTGAATTTTGAAATGGTATGAAAATTGTAGCGCAATGTGTATGTTCTGATAGCTTTTTCAAGCCCAATATTTCCACTAGTCTCAACACATTCAAAGACACTTCAAGCAAAAGCTACCTAAGCTATAGCTTGATATCAAAATATTTTCCCACACTAGATATTCCTTCGCCTCACACAAAGTGATGTTGGCTTTTTTTAGGACTATACACATTGTGGGTTTTGAGGAGAGACTCAATGCTCAAATTGCATAGTCTCCCTCATGCCGCATTCATGTTTTAGAATGCCCTTGGGAATACAAATGGTGAGTGTAAAATCTTTAGGTGATCTGGGTAATCCACTTGGATCGATCTTTACACAAATATTATGATACCTTCTGAGGTGAATCAGGTAGGCCTCTGTCTGAAAGTGTCTAGTAAAAATTTCTTTCGCAACTACCTCCCGTAGTCCCACAAGTGAGATTAAGGCCTATAGCCCTATGAGTACCTCATAATGTAGTCACAAATGTAGGATTTAGGCTTTGTAACCCTACAATATCAAGCATGAGAATGAATTCTCAAAAATAGCTATGTCCCTTGAGAGATTAGTCTCAAGAGCATTTGATTATAGTGGGTTGGAAGAGGCCAGGTCTTCCTTGTTCCCCACTTGGGCAATCCCTCTCACTAGCTATGCTAAAGCTCTTGAGAGGTAGCCACTCTAAAAAGGGGTATAAAATCTTAATGAAATAAAAAAAGGAGACACAAGTAGGTCTTGTATTTTGATCACCCTAAAAGGATGAGAGCATATCCCTACTACTTGTGATCCTTCAAACACATAAGTCACTTAATTACTTCCTTGGGCTTCTTCTAACTAGGGGAAATTCGATGGGTTTGGTATTTTGATCACCCTAAGAAGGGTGAGAGAATATCCCTACCACTGTTTTCCACAAACACACAAGCCCCCTAGTTAAACTATGTGAGATAAATCAAAAACACAAAGTTTAACTGTATCTCCAAGGGAACCTGCAAAACAAATTGATTAGTAGTTTCAATGCTCAAGTTTCCATAAGCGTCCTACAAGAAAATAGATTTTTAGTTTAAAAACATTTTGATCTTGGTCAAACGTTCTGCAAAACCACTGTTAGAAGACATAAAACACCAAAAACCTGCAAGAAAACTAGATTAGAAAAGCTCCACATGCAAAATATGACGAAAATAAACAAATTTAAGTAGAGCCGCCTATCTACAGGTAGAGACACTTGTCTACATGTAGAGATTCCTATGTGCAAAGATGCCTACCTACAGGCAGAGCTGCCTGTCTGGTACAGAAGGTAGAAAAGACCCTAAACCTTGCAAGAAACTAAGACCCAAATGAGATAAAGCTTCTAAAATGACATTTGTTATGAAAATACAGAATGCAACTATTTTAAAAGTTCCTAAAAGTGTAGAAAAAACCCTAAAATATGATGCAATATGAAAGACAAACTCTTTCTATTAGAGCCGCCTGTGTACAAATAGAGACGCCTATCTGAGACAAAAAGAGAATAACAACTACAACTAGCAAGATTTAAAATCTAATATGCTTGCAAATATAGAAGAATGCTTTCAATGAAAAAATGAACTAAGGAACTAACCCTAAAATGACTAAAAAATATAGGTCAAACAACGTAGAAAGCCAAAATAAGAAAGGAAACTCCCTTTTTGTCAGAGCTACCTATGTGCAAGTGGAGCTGCCTGTATGCGGAGCCACCTCTATAGAGTCAAAGCCGCCTATGTGTCGAGCCACCTCTGTAGAAGTAGAGCCCCCTATCCATTAGTCTGTCTAAAAAACCTGCAAAATAAATAAAAACCAGGATGTGGGTCCCACTGGGTGTGCCAAAATGTATGCAATGAAAATTCCTGCGGCTGCACAACAATTCAAAACATGCATATACAAGATATACTAAATATTAAAGGCATGCAAGAAACTTGGAATACAACTAAATTCTCACTACAACCTCTGATGAGCTAAAAAAAGTGCACCCAAGACTTGTTTGATTTGCTCTTACAAATTTTGTGGGTGTGCTCTCCCAACACAATGCAATAAATCCCACTATGATGCAAGCTAGAAGATGGTGAAGGGATTGAGAACAAGTATGAGGAACTTGCCCCAAGCTTGACATGATGAAGATTGAGAATGCAATGGAAAATCTAGAATGAAGATGCAAGATGAAATAAACTAAGATTGATTTCCATTACCTAACATGTAATATCTAGATGATCTAATGCTCATAAGAAACTAAATAGAATGAAGACTAAGAAATGCTCAAGAAAATGCTCTAAAATTCAAATCACTAGCTAGTTACTCTCACACTAGTTACTCTCACTAACTCTCATTAGTTGCAAATGAGGAGTGAGGCCTCCTTTTATGGATTTTCTATGAAAATTGGAGGGCTAAGATTAAGAGGTGGAAAATGAGTGGTTGAGATGAAGGGTTAGGTAGGGTTTTGGTGGGAGTGGAGATTAAGAGGCAAAATAAATGAGTGGCTAGGACTAAGTGGTTAAAGTGAGGAGTTGACTTTTGACCAAAAAGTGAAATGAAGAGACAAGTGACAAGTGTCAAAAGCCCATAACTTTGGAGTTGATCCATGTGAATGCACATGATTGGCTAGAGAAGGATTAATGAATTTAGAAAATAAACAAAATATGTTTATTTAATAAATAGAGGAAAAGGTTCAAAATTAAATAAATAAAATTTATTTAATTTAAAAGAGAAAAGGGTAAATGAATTATCTAAATAAATAATAATATTTATTTAAATAATAGAGGAAAAAGGCTTAAAATTAAATAAATCAAATTTATTTGATTTTAAAAGCCTAAGTGAATTAATTAAATTAATAATTTAACTAATAGAGGGATTAAGACATTTTTTGATGTCTATAGGTACTCTGTCAAATCTACAATGTTAAATATTGGTGAAATATTCAACTCAATAGGCAATTCTACCTCATAAGCATTTCCTGAATCATACTTCTTCAATATCTTACATGGCCCAAACTTATTCATTTTCAACTTGTTATATGTACCAATTGGAAATTGCTCCTTCTACAAATGAACCATGACTTCATCCCCAACCTAAAATTCTTTATGCCTCCTTCTCTCATCTGCCTTAACTTTATACTGTTCATTCATCTTGGTAATGTGCTTCCTCACCTCATCATGGATGTTCTTCAAATGTTCTGCAAAATCCTCAGCTTTAGCACTACTTATCTCTCCTTTGTCTATCTTCCTCAACTCTAAAGCATTTTTGGGACTACTTCCAATTATAATCTGGGATGGTGATTTACCAGTGATCCTATTGACAAAATTATTGTATGCAAATTTTTCTTGTGGTAAAATCAAATCCCATCCTATTGTCTTATCTCCAACCAAACATCTCAGCAAATTCCCCAAACTCCTATTCACCACCTTTGTCTGTCCATTAGTTTGTGGGTGATGAGATGAGCTAAACTTCAAGTCTATCTTCAACTTCTTCCACAATGTGTGCTAGAAATATCCAACAAACTTAGTGTCTCGATCTGAAACTATACTCTTTGGCAGACCATGTAGTCTCACCACTTCTTTCAAAAATAATTCAGCCACATGACTTGCATCATTAGTCTTCTTGCAGGGAATGAAATGTGCCATCTTTGAAAACCTGTCAACCACCACAAAAACTGAATCATGTCCTCGCTGAGTCCTTGGTAAACCAAGAAAAAAGTCCATACTGATATCCTCCCAAGGCTTCTCTGGTACAGGTAATGGCTGATACAATCCTGTATTCTACTTTGCTCCTTTTTCCATTTGACATACTCTACAACTTTGTACAAACTTCTTGACATCTTGCTGCAACTATGGCCAATAATAATTCTCACTAACTAGAGCAAGGGTTTTATCTCGACCAAAATGTCCATCCAATCCTCCAATATGTTTCTCCTTGATGAGATTCTCCCTCATAGAACTTTGTGGAATGCACAACTAGCTCCCTCTGAATAACATTCCATCTTGAATGATGAAATCCAACCACCTCATTCTATCCAGAGTAACAGGTTCTATACAAGCTTTCCAAGCTTCACCAAAATCAAGATCCTCTAGATACAAACTCTTGAGTTCCTTGAACCCAACCACCTCAATCTGCATCACTGTTAGCAAAAGTTGTCTTATGCTAATAGAATCTGCAACTCTATTAGACTTTCCACTCCTGTGTTTCAAAAAAAATGTGTAACTCTACAAAAATTCAACCCATCTAAAATTTCTTTGATTCAACTTTCCTTGACTATTCAAATATTGCAAAGCTTGATGATCAGTATACAAAACAAGCTCCTTAGGAAGCAGATAGTGTCTCCACTTCTTCAATGCCTAAATTATAGAATAACATTGTTGATCATAAATAGAATATTTTCTCTTGGCATTATTTAACTTCTCACTGAAATATGCAACAGGTTTACCTTCTTGGCTCAAAATAGCTCCTATTCTAGTACCACTAGTATCAAAGTCTACTTGAAACACCTTAGTAAAATCAAGAAGTGCTAAAACAGGTTATTCTGTAACTTTTTGTTTTAACAGTTCAAAACTCTTCTCAACCCCTTTATTCCACTTAAACTCTTTCCTTCAGTCAAGGGACCACAAATATTGCTAAAACTTCTGATAAACTTCCTGTAAAAGCTAGCAAAACCATGAAATGATCTTACCTCAATAGCACTTGTTGGAGTAGGCCATTCTAGGATAGCCTGCACTTTCTTTGGTTCCATTTTTAGTCCTTCTACTGAAACTACAAATTCCAGATACACTAACTCCTTCACAAAACTGCACTTATTCAAATTAATCAACAATTTTTTTTCCCTCAACTTCTCCAAAACCCTACGAATATGCATTAGATGCTCCTCCAATGTATTACTAAAGATCAGAATATCATCTAGGTAGACAATGACAAACTTACCTAGAAATTCTTTCAAGACCTCATTCATGAGCTGCATGAAAGTGCTTGGTGCATTGGTTAGCCCAAAGAGCATGACCAACCACTCAAAAAGTCCCTCCTTTGTTTTTAAGGAAGTCTTCCATGCATCTCCTCTAATTCAAATCTGGTGATATCCACTCTTGAGATCTATCTTTGACAAGTACACAGCTCCACTCAAACAGTCCATAATATCATCCATCTGTGGTAATGGAAATCTGTACTTGATTGTGATCTTGTTGATAGCCCTAGAATTTGTACACATCCTCCATTCTCCATTCTTATTTGGTGCTAATACAACTAGTACAACACATGGACTCAATTTCTCATGAATCAAACCATTATGCAAAAACTCCTAAACTTGTCTATTCAATTATTCACTTTCTGCTGGTGTCATTCTATGTGCTGCCTTATTTGGCAAACTGGCTCCTGGGATCAGGTCCATCTGATGACTGATCTTCCTTACTGGTGGTAATCCGTCAGGCACATTATCAGATACAATATCTTGAAACTCATTCGACAGATCTGCAACTTCTACAGGCACATCTTCTACTTCCTCTTTACTAGCTTTTGGAATTAAAGAAAAACACATATGCTCATGCTTCATACCCTCTAGGAATTTTCTTCCATCAACAAAAGTTATTCTTGCATTACTACATACTTTTTCTTCTGTATTGTTCAATGGTTTTAGCTTATGTTGCACTTCATCCTTTGTTAGGGAATATGTATTTACATGGCCATCATGTACATCATGACTATCAAACTGCCACGGCCTTCCTAGCAACATATGACAAGCATCCATAGGTATGATATCACATAGTACCTCATCATAGTACCTTCCAATCTTGAACTTTACTAGGCACTATTCATTAACCATGACCTTCTGGTCATCCTGCACCTAGGCGATCCAGTATGGATGTGGGTGTTTCTACCTCTTGAGCTTCAACTTTGTGACCATCTCTTCTAACACCAAATTTTTAGTACTTCCGCTATCAATAATCACATCACAACACTTATTTTCACTCTTGCACCTAGTGCGAAACAAGCTCCTCCTTTGCCCAGGTTCATTTTCACCACTCAACAGGACTCTTCTATTAACTAGGACTTCTCCTCCTTTAGCATCTTTAGAATGAGTTGATTTTGCATCTTCATCCACATGTGTGACTCTAGCCTGGCCATTATTTCTCCTATTTTCCCTTCCTTGGCATTGAGGACATTCATATGCCCTTATGACCTTCTTCTCTAGAGTGAAAAACTGTTCCACGTAAGCCTCCTCTTCCTGATCCTTTTCCTCATCCTCTTCCTCTTTGATCTCTATTATTTCCACTCTAACATTGAATAGTACTGGCCTCATCCTTCTTTTTTTGATCTTCATTCTGGCCTCCATAAAATCATCCACCAGATCTTCCACCACAACCTCTTCCGCTTTGCCTGCTTTCAAACTTCTTGTTCAACTTTTTCTCTACCTTTAGGGAAAACTAGTAGGCCTCTTCAATACTATTCATTCAGATCAAGTTCAACACCTCCTAAATGCTTGACCTCAACCCATTAAGGTAACATAAAACTTTCTCCTTGTCAGCTTCTGCATGTCCTATTCGGATGAGGATTTGATAGAACTCCTCTGTATACTCTTGGACAGATTTTCCTGCTTGCTTCAAACCTTGCATTTTCTTTACTAGATCGAGCTCATAATCAATACAAATGAACTATCACTTCAATTTATCCACCATCCGATCCCATCTTGTGATTTTCTTCTTTCGTCTTCAATTTCTCTCCAACTGAATCTCTTGCCACTTGATCCTTGCATGACCCTTCAGTCAAGCCTTCACAAATTTGACCCTATCAGGATCCTCAATATCTTCATACTCAAAATATTCTTCTATTTCATTGATCCAGTCAATCAAATCTTTTGGGTTAAGATTTCCCAAAAATGTGGGAACCTCTAGCTTAGGTCTTTTCTTATCTTGGAAATGGCCCAAAAAAGCCTTTCCTCCTCTTAGTTCAAAATTTTGCCTTCCTGATCAAAATCTCCTTCTACTTCAACTTCATCTTCACTTTCCTCTCTTATGGCAAGATTCATGCCTCTGCAAATCTCTTCCTACAATGCTTGCACTTGTCTCTGGAGGGCTCTAACCTTAGGTGGCACACCTTCGGCTCTTTTGTCACTCTCCCTTTATGGAGGCATTTATGTACTTATTACCGAAACCCTAACCATGGTCCTGGTGCAAACTAGCTCACAGTCGGAGATCTATCTACACACTCATGAACTTCTCACTCTGATACCACTTGATGAAGGGGACTCCCCTTAATACCACAAGTACACAAATGAAATTCGCAAGAACAAAAAATTGGCTTCTTATTGGCTCCATAAATGTGGAATTACAAACTTTAGAATTACAATATCAAAAGCCACATGGGCATCCCTTACAATAATATGTAGGAAAAAGCCCCAAATAACCACCCAGAACTACCCTAGAAAAGACTACGGGCCTTCCTTAAATAGGCAATTTTTCACCACCTGAGAAGGTTCCAAAAATCTAGCCATTAAGGCTGACTACCCTTAGCATTTAATAATTTTTCACTTTTATTACAAAAGGGTCAGCTTTAAATATTTACAAAATATGAGATTAGGTAGCCCAACTTCTGGAAGCCATAACTTTTGAACCGTAGCTCTGATTGACTATTATAACCACTTTCTAGAAAGGGGAGATTGTGATCTATAGCCAGTCAACCGGGGGTTTGACCACGATTTGGAGCCTCTAAGGTCTTTAAAATTGAGCTCAAAGGTTTCACACCCTTAAATCTCAAAAGTAAATCCTTAATAACTTCGCCAATATAGATGATCTTGTAATGAAATTCAAATGGCATGCTTATATGACTAAGATGAACCTTCACTTGAAAAATTAGAACATTCTGGTTTCAAATGACCAACTTACTAAAAATAGCAAGTTTCCAAAAATAGAAGCTTTGTACAAAATAGCCCTTATTGAATAGAAAACACATATTTTTTGGTACATGACTAATAGCTCAATACCTCGACTAAAAAAGAGTTAAAATGGCCACAATAAAAAAACATAGAGTTAGTTGTAATTGTGTTGCAGAGTAGTAGTCAAAACTGAGCAAGTAGCCAATCACATGGAAATGGGGAGTTTTGACTTAGCAGTTTGATCATAATTTTTGGTATGATAAGAGTTTTTGTCACTAATGCCAAAGGGGGAGATTTTAGACCTTATGTAAAGACAGGTTGTCAAATAGTGCCAAAAGACTCATTCATTTATATGGTTACAGTGTTGATCAAGCCAACATCTTCAAGTGTTACTCGAGCTAAGTAGTTGCAGTGTCAACTGAGTAGTTAGTTCAAAATAGTATCACCCGAGTCACCAGTATTAACCAAGTTGCATACCATATCTGAGTGATCAATGTAGCCCAGGTACCCAATTTCAACCGAGTGCTAGAGTTTCTAGTTCACTTTGTCACCCGAGTGTCAGTATATCACTGGAGTGGATTGTTGGAATTGAGTATCAACATTGCATCAATTTAGTACATATTGTTTGATACTATTTAATATGATAGTAGCTGACTTGTGGTGGTAATTGATTTAGATTAGAAATATATGTAAAATACTTTTTTTATCCAAATGAAGTAGAAGTAGAATGGATATATGAATCAATTACATATGCAAATATGAAGTGGCAGATTGATTAGAAGGCTATAACACTATAAAGGAAAAACAAAGACTCATCTATCACATTCATGTGATCAATATTAATTCAAAGGACCTTATTCAACAAATTAGAGTTGCATAGAAGATCATTCACTCATTTATGCTAATAGGTGTTTCTGTCAAAATCCTTTAACATGGTGGACTTAATAGTCCTTCAGAAATCTCCTAACAAAGTGCATAATTAATTGTATTGTATAAATCCTTTCACAAGGTGGACCTAACAGTCCTTATTTCTCCTAAGAGGGCAGACCATCAGAAGTGGTCAATTGTAAGCTTAACCAACCATCTTTATTACTGCAGTTCTAAATCTTGTGGGTACCATCCCGACCCCAGATTTACTTTCTATTTGGAAGGTTTCTGGGTAACCAAATATTGTGTCAAGTGTTATGAATGTGTATTTCTTTAATGTTCCATGCATGAAATTAGATTAGACAATATAATAAAGGATAAAAGTGAATAAGTTTTATTGGTTCCTAATTCACCCCCCCCCCCCCCCCCCCCCCTCTCAGTCACCTAGCCTACAATATATTTCCAACAACTTAGTCTTTTTTCAGTAAGTGGTTGTAACAATGCCAAAGGGGGAGATATTTGGCAAGTCACCAAGGATGTATATTATTTATGTTGTCATTTATGAAAACACTAATTTTTGCTACGGTCACTTGGCATACAGTTCGATTTTGAGTATTCAGTCTTTAAAAATAACTAATTGCACAAGCAGTTTCTTGGATACAGTTGCATAGTATTTCCTAGTGAGATTAGTATATGATTATTTATGTCATGTGCTCTTAGCTAAAGTTTTTCTAGATTATTGTATGTCTTTAGTTATGGTCTCTTTTATTTTGGATTTGTATGGAGAGAGTTACAACACATTCTTGGCATGCAAAGATAGTGTAATAGTAAAGCAGGGTAGATGCAAGGTCACAATGAATGAGGGAGTAATGTGTGGATTTCAAATATGCTATTTTTGATTAGGTTTGGTCCTATCCTATCTGGATCGATGTGTGATTTCCTATTTTATATTTTCTCTTGGATTATGTGTTTGACATGTTTGGTGATGCACTTGTGAACCAACTGGACATATTATGGGATCAGGTATATAAGTAGATGTTTTGAGATGTGATGATACATAAGTGGTATGTGAATGCATTGTGATGTCATAATAATGTAGAGTATATTACAAACTATAACTAGAACTACTAAAGGATAGAAAATGCTTGTATAATTAATCTTTTGTAATTGTGTAGAGACAATTTTGTATTGTAAGAGTAGCAAGATCCTTGTATTGCCACTAATAGGATTTGCATCATTTAATGGGGATTAATACTAAATTTAGTATTCACTTCCTAATAGGGACAGGTCTCCTAACAAGGAAATTATACTCTATGTGCATATTTTATGCTTTACATGCCCACTGATGTTTTCCCTTAACAGGGTTTCCTCATGAAAAAATCATTGTTTTATGAGTTATTTACCTAAATTTAATTAAAATTGCTACACAATTGATTCACATCCCCTCTTAGTATTTCTTTATCCTAACATTACATTGTATATTATATTTGGGTACCTAACATTGACTAATAGTTTACACACATCTTGTATTGTGAGGTTGCCTTTGCATTCCCCTAAGCTACACTTAAGGGGGGGAGGGAGTTGGTGTAATTAAAGTTTAACCTAATTAATCTTTACTTAAGCTTACTTAGTATAATGCATACGCACTAGTTTGCATTTGAAACACTTAGGAATCTATACCTTTAGTTGCAGATGGTTTAGGATAAATTCCACTTTATGTGGTGATAGTTTTTATCACATTTCAATTTATTTATTGTCTTTACATTTAGTGTACTTATCAATTCATCATCCTCCCCATGTTTCACATATTTACTCCATAATACAGTATTATCAACCTTTCATGGACATGTGATTCCACATTGTGTGGGTGATAATTTATCTCTTTCTTATCTTATTCTCCTATTACCTTACCTATATAAAAAGACACATCTACATGGTAATACATATATTAGTTATGGTGTTGTAATTGGGTTATTGTATCATTGATGAAAATGAAGTTTGTTCTTGTTCATTTTATATCTCTTTCTTATTTTCTATTCACTGGCCACTAGATCTTGGATTGTTTCTATTAGAGAATTCTTAGAGATTCAATTTGAATTTTAAATTTGCAACCTACCTATCATTAAATATGGACTAATTGAGTCTGATTATTTTAAAAATCAAATCTTGTATCTGTTGATGGGGCTTTATGACCGGCTCCACCAACAGGGGATGAGTTGTCACTGTGTACCAGAGTACCAGCCAACTCCACCTGTAGAGGTTTTTCAGAGAATGAATTATTCTAGATTCCAAGAACCTAGTTATCAGGTCACGACAGTGTGGGCTTAGCTTTGTTAGACAGATGATTTCTTTCTTTGAGGGGATAGTTGGTTTTGACTCGTAGACCTCTGAAGTTTTGGGTATAATGGGCACCCTGCAAGTGTAGTTAGTATTCAATAAAGAAATAGAAAAAGATGAGACAAGGTTAGTACAAATTTCTAACTATATCCATGACATATGCTCTCATATCATCAAATAGTTCTAGATGAAATAAAAAATGGATAATAGATATACATGTGATCCTGAATGACACATATATCAGTAGCAAAACAAATTATCTCATTGAATCATTACAGAACTGGAACAAAGGACATAAGAAAGAATACAACATGAAAAGTGTTTCACTAACTCAGGGATCAGAAATGACACAAAGCTCAGAGTTGAATGTTGTTCCTCATTCTTTCATTAACTTCAAATTCAGCCTCACTAGTAGTTACACTGATGGCTCCAAGGGAGCATTGATCTACTCTAAATCTTCTTAGAAAACAAGATTGCTAAGTAGACTGAAAGCTTGCATTACTAGTGGATAGTCAAATAATCAACTTTCTAACCCTTTGAACAATGTTGGGCTATATATTTATAAAAAAAAATTACTACCTAAGAAATCATGATAGATATTTACATTATTTATAGTCGTTACTACCTACGCTATCAGAATTTCTAAATATAATACAATCATTGGAAAAGAGAAGAGAGGAAGGAAAGGAAAGAGCTTCAGGAAAAAAACCATTGGAAAGAGTGTCATTGTACTATAGACATGATGAATCTTCCTTAGGTGACCTGGGCCATATTCCCTCTTTAATGTTCTTTTGTACTTTAGTGACCTGGGCGAGTGGAGGTATGCTAGAGACTAAATGCCAAAATGGTGCCTGGGGGCTCGAGATACGTATGTAGTTAACCAATAGGCTAACATTGATTAGTCACACAAAGAAGTACAATTATGGTCTTGGAAAAATTCTATGGATAGTGATTGGTTGGCTCGAGGGAGCTTTCAACACTAATCACTATAGAGAACTCAAAAATTTGGACCCAGGAGTCGAGGTCCGGGAGCTTATGCTTAAATAATAAAGAATGAAAACTGCTAGCAACCTTTTGTTGAAGGATTCCCAGAGTCAAGGATATCTTATTGGGTTTTGAAATTTTTATATGCCTCTAGAATCTTGAAGATGCCCTCTTCTTCTATTTCCTTCAAACAATCACAATGATCTATGGATCCTTTGAAATGGGGGCCAACATTATTGGCCTTATCTTTCAAATCCTCAGCCACCTTGGCGACATGATGGGATTTGAGAAACACTTGAGAGAGTCCCACCATGGTGGCATAATTAATATTTCCCCCAGATTGGAATTGAGCCTCGATCACTTTGTCAAACTTACCAACTATGGAATCAATGAGAGTCTATGTCCTAGGGCTAAGAGGATCAGCTGATGTAATATCTCTGATGAGGGAAGCATATTTATCCAAAGGAGTCTAGATCACCTGCAATTGTTCCTCCAACACTCGTACCAGTTTCCTACCAGTTTTGAATTTGAATAAAAGTCTAGAGTATTGATTCGAGAGGAATCTATATGATTCATCCCCTAAAATGCTGGTATTTATTAGCTAATCTTCCTTGAGATCAAGAATCTATTTATGAGGTATCTCTCCACTATTCATACTTCTTGTTCTCTCCCTGCCACTAGGGAAGGGTGGCCTCTATCTACTTCACTGGAAAATGTTTAGGAGAGACTCAGACAAGAAACTTCTTATTACCCCCACCTAAAGAGTGATCCACTCATCCATCGCTAATGCCTTCTTTTTCATGACCTTCAGAGCATCAATATCATTCTATGGTATCAGTGTTTCTAGAACTGAGGGTTTGGGTGTTTTGGAGGTGAGGGGGTTCACCAATTCTACTAGGAGTCCTAAAAGGTTGGCATTGGATTCTTTTAACTCCTAGATCTTGTGTGACTTCTTTTCATATCAGGCACAAATAACCTGACCTGGTTAACTTAGGAGGTATAGATCCCCCTTGTTGAGTTCTTTTTCCTAGAGACACCTCCGTGATAACATATTCTTCAGTAGCTACCTCTGAATCCTCTTTTCCTACTAGAGGGGAGGTGACTGTTACCGCAACGTTGTCATTTGGGGCCCTTTTAGTGTTGTGAAGGGTATGAGCCTTCTAAGGATTCTTGGGAATTTGGATTTTAGCCAACATCTTGGAAAGTGATAGTCGGGTCGTGATAGTAGTCGGGGATTTCCTTTTCTAGGCTTCTACTAAACACTATAGTGGGGCATTTCACCCACCTATCATCATCATCCCAAAGCCTAAAGTATCTTCAGGGTTAAATGCAAGTCCACCGTCTATTGTATTATCCGTTATATATGTGGGGTCCTTATTTTTGTTTTCTTTACCTCCCTCCCCATCACCTTCCAAGATGATGCCCTTTGGTGGAATAGGTGGAGGGGGAAGGAGAGGCATTTCATTGAGATCAACCTATTTAAAAATGGTGAAAAATTTGTCATCCAGCATGTCCAGTGGTGCGAGCAAGTCCTAATTACTAGTTTATTCCAAGGGGGAAGAATCAGAGGTTATGGTTTTTCCCGAAGGTCTAGTTCTCTCTTCAACCAATACTTGTTCTTAAACAAGCTCATTCCTTTGTTCTTGCAATGCTCCCTTTTTATCTTCATCGAGCCATGGCTCACCTTCTTCTTTAGTCACCATATCTTCCAATCCTATTGACTCAATTATGGGGACTTCAAATTCATGTACCTCTATTCCTTTTATGGCGCAATCAACCATACTCTATAATTCTCTAATATCTCCCATCGGGAAGAAATCATTGATGTTGATTTGTGCTATCTCTGGGGGACTCACTAGATGATCCTATTTTTTGGAAGAGCAGGAGGAAGAAAGTACCTCAACTTCTGGTACATCGTTGGGCTCTAAGCTCAGATTCTTTCTCTGTGGGGACCAACTTTCCTTTTTTTTCTTTCTCCTTTTAATTTGCACTTCGGGCTCTGCAGCTACCGCTATTCTAACAATTTCTTATTCACATGCTGCACTTAATAAAATAGCCAAGGAGGGAGAGCCTCCTATTGGGGGACTAGAGCCTACTAGGGTAGCTCCAAGACTAAAAGTCACCCCGGCGTTTGCTACATCCATTAATTTCTGGGAGTGTTCCATCTTTTTGCCCATCTTCTCCATAAGAGGAGTCAAAATGGGGTCCGGGGTGGATGGTGGGACACCAACCTTCTTCTTTCCATAGGCTTTGGATGGCTCTGGGGCCTGAGAAATTGATGCTCCCAAACAATTCTTGTCCAAACAGACACTCTTCGGCTAGACCTTCTCAAAGTACGAGTGACTATGCTTAATTACTACTCTTAAGATGGACTCAATATCTAAAATTTTTTGTGTATCCCAATCCACCAGAGGGAGGTCAATATTATCTATATCAGTTTCTTTATACTTGAGGTCCTCTAGGGGCCCAGTGTCTTAAAACTTCCATGGGAATGTTCGTAGATTGAGTTGTTCCATCATCCCTTTTTTTTTATCTTGGTGTAGTGTCACTTTCGAACATCATAATATCCTAGTATTTGGCCCAAAAATATTATATGTGCCAGATATGGGGGTTCACCCCCATTGGCATCAACATCGCCAATCACCCAAGGGGATTAAAATCCTTGCGGCGGAAAGAATATTTTCTAAAGTTAAGACTAGTTAGCTAATTTTTGGCTCCCCAGGCCACAACTAGGGAGAAAGAGTATTCTGTGCAAATGAAAGGGAACATCAGGGTAGTAAATTTATAGATGGAAGCCAAGGCATGCACCTCCAAAATCTTCCTGCAAAACTCTAACATAATTACCCTTTCCCCACAATGATTAGACAACAGGAAGGGCTCTCCAGAGAAGCCGAATACCTAAATGTACATGTGTTGGAAAAACTGTATGAAGTAACGTCCCCACACACCAACCATGTTCATGGATTGTAGAGATAATCTATATCCCCAATCACCAGTGATCACCTTGATTTCATTAAAGATGGAAGTGTCGTTGATTCTCCAAAAATGTGGGAAGCTATGGTCCCATTGAATCTAGGGAAAGTCATTCCATGGAGAGACCTGACCAGGTCCTTCCCTGAGAACACCAACCGTTGTCAACCCATGGATCTCTTGGGACTGTCGAACAACTAGCTAGAGGATGTAGGAAGTCATGTAGAACTTCTACTCTAAGTCAACCCTCCTTAGCTAGGCGTCTACATGTTTGAAAATGATATCAGTCCATTTGAAGTTAGCCTTGTTGGTGGTCATACAATAAAATAAATAATACAACCAAGGGTAGAATTCCTAGGCATGTGGTTCCTCGAAGATCCTGCATAAGAAGATAATCTTTGTCTACATCTTCTTGAAGTCCCAATCTAAAATTTTCATCCAATGTGTGTTTAGGTGGCGCCGTGCCATGTTGTCTACACCCTCATACTACTGGAGGGCTTGGGCCTTAGTGACAAAAACATCTCCTATCAATTATAAGATATTCCACCCTATGGAAGTGGTGTCATGGTCCAATGTGATGATGGGTACTGAGAATCTGAGGGGAGCAGGGGAAACCACCTCAACAACCATACTTCTTTAGTGATAACCCCTAGCCAGGAGAAACATTATCTCTGGTGCCTGTACTAAGCATGGAAAATCAACTGCTTGAAATATTTTGATTGTCACTAAATTAATTGAGATGAATTCATTAGAGCATCAAAGCTACTAGATCATCTGAATAAGGCCATGCAATTTAGCCCAAGTTCCAACATTTGTGTCAGTGATCTCTTTTAGTGCATACTCAATCCAAGACCCATGGATTTTCCCATTATTATTATATTTCTGGGTTAGTGGGATATTTTCCAGCATCTTTTCTACCTTATTATTCTATCTTGTATCTGCCGAGATGCTTGGGAGTTCCAAACTCCCAGGAGGTGAAGATCCCGAAGCAATTTCTTGCTTACTTTAACCTATACCTGCAAACCATACAACTGTCAGTACATAAACGTTGAGAAGTTTTGGATTCAGGTGTCATGTGAACATCTTAACCTTTTCACCTAAAATGGAGAATTGTTAGGGCATCCTAAATGGGATTATATGTCTAAAATACTATGCAATTTTAACATATAAAACACTTGTCGCTTACCAAGGATCCAAAATGATAACTCAAAAAGTAGGTCGCATAAGGTGGGAAAGGCCATATTAATTAACACACTTGAAACCAATGCGACAAGACAAAAACTGCAAGGAATAAGATAGGTGGCTTGATTGTCATACTTTAACACATGCCTGCCACTCGGCTGAGTAATGATGAAGTCAAACAACTATTGTGGCGCAAGTGGCATGAATTCCATTTGGAATGGGTTTTAATTGTTCGTCCATGGGAACTAAGTTTTCCATAAAGTGAAAATGATGGAGGAGAGAGAAAATTTAATGGCCTACTAACGAGCTAGCCTGTACAATAAACACAATTTCCTCCTCATCATCTAGGCCATGACCAACCAGGGTGGTGAGATTGGTTATTGGGAAGACGTGGTCTAAGACCTCATAAAGAATAAAAAGAAAAAATGGGTCCTTTAGGAACAACTTCCCTAGCACCTAGATGAGCAACAACTTCAAACCATAGGGCAGAAATCACAGTGATCTACCAGAGCTTGCACACTCTAACTTACATTCCCACAAACTAAACTTCACAGAATGCACCCCACCGACTCTACAACATGGGGCACCTATGAGCTATATTGGTGTAGAGCACCCTGGCAAAAGCATGAGAGGAGATTCATGTAGACTCATGAAGGAAAAATGATCTTGAAAGATCAAAAGTGAATGTAATTGGATCTATGATCCATTTTGTATTTAATTCATCTTAATTTAATCAGCCTAAACTATAAAGGCAATGTAATAGGGGCAATAGCATCATAAGGCTATAATGCACCTAGAGGGGGGTCATGAGGGTAATTTTGTTGATCCTATCCTAGTAAGGGAATCTAAAGGCTTATAGGTTCTATAATAAATGTAATGTGGCCATTAGAGCCAATAAAATCTTGTAAAAGCACTAAGAGTGCCAAAATTCATAGTTTGCCCATGTTGGCAATTTAGGCCTAGTAAGGCTTGTAAGGGGATATAATAGTTCTTAGGAGCTTGATAGGGTTATGAACCTTTAGAAAGGTTAATAACATGTTATGGAAGACTTGATAATTGTAAGTTGTCAAAGTTGACACTTTAGTTGAGGAATTTTTTTGAAGAACCACCAAAAAAGTGGTAGTTGTTGGCTGACAATAAGCCCAGGTAGACACCAGGCAACATAAAGGGAGATTGATTTAAGGATGAAGGGGTTTTTGTGATGGATTCTACATGTGGGGGTCCATAGTGAAGTGTGTATGTAGTTGGTTTGGTCTAGAGTGGATTGGAGAGGTCCTTTTGATCAGACCCTAGGTGTATGATCCTAGAAGTGTTGGTTTAGTGGCTAAGGCCATAGGTAAATGGTGGGATCTTTTGAACTTGAAAATTAGTTTTCTGGGAACCTCTAGAAGGACTTCTTTGACCTTTGGAGTCATGGGAGTAAATGTGGAAAATTAGGCCTAGATTGGGGGCTACATGAGTACTGGGTCTTTGGTATGGTCCAAGGGAGTCTATAATAAATCTTTAGGAGGATTTAAAGATCCCAAAAGGGTATCTGAATCATGTTTTATTTTTCTTATTTGTTTGGGAAAAGGTTGAGAAAAGGTCAAAATAGTGACTGTTGTGGGCTGCTAGCTTTAAGGGCTAAATGTGAGAGTTTTGTAAGCGATTGGTTATCCAGACTTAATGGGTTGATGGAACATTGTAGATAGGCCATAAGGAGATGATATATTGATTTGGAATGAAGGTTGAAGTCTTGGGTGAAGACATGGTGTTTGGGAAGCACTAGGGGCACTTGGTAGCCTAGAAGGTGAGTCCTTGAGGGGGATTTGGAAATGAGAAGTTTTTAAAAATAGGAGATGGATTATTGTCAGACGTGATCAATGGGGTCACCAACCACCACCATTGCATCATTCCTACAGCCTATATACAAAAATGTGCATGACCCGACAAAAACTAGACCAATTTATAGACCCCCTAGTAGGGAGGGGACAATAGTTACAGGAATTTATGGCCCAGGAGGTTGGATGCCTTTCCTTCCGATCTGAATGGCTACTGAGGGAAGAGGACACACCAAAATCAAAGAAAATATCATGCAAATCAATAGATGTAACCTTGGAGTGGCAATATGAATGAGAAAATGACAAAGAGAAAACAAGAAAAAAAAGGAAAAAGGAAATGACCCAGAGATGCGAAATGGCAATAAGCATGCCAAGAAAGAAAAAAAAAACTGATGAAACATGCAAAGTAGAGAGAAAACAAAAGGAAATAGAAAAGAAACAAAGGAAGGAGCCTAAGGGGCCTATGTGAATCTCAAAATTTTGAATGGGAGAACCTGCAACTGCTTCACTCTGTCACCTAAACACTCCACCAGACTTGATAGACACACTACTAAACCCTCTAGTTACAACACTTTGCTTAGAAAAAAAATTGCTTGACTCTCCAGAAGAGCTCACCAAAAGGTAACTTGTTTGTGGTAAGTGAAAAAGTAACAAGGTAAAACACCTTAAATAATGCCTAGGAAAGCACATTAATTATAGAAAGTAACTTCAAGAAACATGTTGGCAATTGAGACCCGTGCCCACAAATGCCTAATGGTCACTTATCATCCAAAGAAAAGAAATGATCACTGGGGACATAAAGTCTATAACCACCATCTTGGAAATGACGCTCTCGAACATAGATCCCAGAAGAAACAATGAATCTAGAAGAGAGACCAAGACTGGGCTGGACTAGGAGAACCCTTGAGCGGCAAGGAACCAGGCCAAAAAAAAAAAGGAAAAGCAAGGGAAAACCAAAAGGAAAAAGGAAGAAAGGAAAGAACAAAAAGAAGAGAGAAAAAGGGGGGGACTTTACATTTTGCAAGAAAAATGCAGGGAAGGGTATGCAAGGAATAAAAAATGGCAACTCATTGGGACAGATGCCTCGTGCATTTGAGAACTCTAGAATTATCGTTAGAAAAACCATGACTCATCATTACCTGAAGCATTTCACTTGCAAGGTGCAGGGTGTGTGCTAAAATGTTGACACAGTTCTATGAATCATTCCATCCAAGGTTGCTCAAGAATGAGGCCTCAAATATCGATCCATAGCTCTCTAGTCATGGAGTGCAAAGGCTTAAAAGGGAGGACCTCATATTGACCTAGTTAGTGCCCATGCAAGTACACCATTAAATGAGAGATTCAAATGCATGAAAATGAGATCTACTCAATATGATTGCAATGCATGAAAGGAAATTAATCTAAATGATAACAATGCATGATTAATCTATGAAAGGAAATATGAAAATGTAATCTATGAAAATAAACATGAATCTAATCTACATGAATAGCCATGGATGCAAGAAGAAGAAGACAAAAAGAGAGAAGTTGCAATATCCAAGCTTGAATGCTCAAATCCTCCTCCAAAATTGTTCTCCAAACCTGTAGCATAACAACACTATGAAAAAGATGTATATGAATAGATGATTGATGATTGATGATTATCAAATGAGAAGGAGAGATTTCCTTATATAGGAAAGTGAATGGTTGAGATTAAGAGGAAAAAATAATTGATCAATGGTTGAGATTAAGAGGCAAAAACCCACCACTTAGGAAGATGTGATGAAAAAGGGATTTTTATTTAATTTTCATTTAATTCATTTCCTTTTTCAACAAATAAACTGCTTTAAGTGGGGATTTTTATTTATTTAATTAAATGAGGGGTTTTCTTTATAACTAAATAAATTAGAAGAATTTTATTTAATTAAATGGGAGGAATTCAATTTAATTAAATAAGAGGAATTTTATTTAATTAAAAGGGAGAAATTACTTTAATTAAATAAGATAAATTTTATTCAATTAAAAGGGAGATTAAATATTTTAATTAAATAAGAGGAATTTTATTTAATTAAAAGGAAGATTAAATCTTTTAATTAAATAAAAATGATCAAACCTTAGGAAATATTGAAATAATTGAATAATTGAATTAATTACAATTTGATCAAGAAAATTGATTTGAATTGAAAATATTGCAAAGCATTGATTCAAGAAATTTGATAAATTGATAAATGGGGCCCATAGTCTAGGCGACCATTTTAGGGTGCATACATTTTCCCCTCTTTGAAAAATGTGTGGTCGACTCGGGAACACATGTAGTCAAAGAATGCAGTTGAAATGTGAGGTCGACTTGGGATCACAAAACAACCCAGATGTGTGGTCGATTCGGGAACACATCAGGACAAAAATAAGCACAATCAAAAAAGACAAAGTCAACACCGAAATAAGTAATTGACATGTCAGAGATAAGAATCTCAAGCAAGACTAATATAATTGATAAAGTTGAATCAAAGATTGAAGTTTGATAGGTACCGCCCCCTCATTATCAAAATCAAAATGAGATAGAGGAAAAACAACAAATTGATAAATTTGATCAAATTGAACTAAAGATAAGGTTCTTGATGTAAGATGAAAGATATAAGGATCAAAGAACCAAGGTAGATCATTAAGCACAAAATTTTATGTCCCAAGATTGAATTAGAAGAAGAAGAAGAAGAAGAAAAAGAACAAGAACAAGAACAAGAACAAGAACAAGAACAAGAACAAGAAGAACAAGAAGAAGAAGAAGAATAAGTGGGGTGAAAGCGAATGAAAGATAGAAGTTTGGAAGAGGTGGAAAGAAATTGAGAGAAGAAAGAGAATTTGCCTCAAGAAAGAGAATGCCCCAAAATTAATCAACTGCTTAAGATAGAAAATTTTGATTGAGATCACGAAAGAAGATAAGGAAATGAAAATCAGAACGTGATCACAGTTGATTAAAAGTCCACGAGAAAGATGAAGGAAACCCTCACAAACTCATAATGCAGCCTAAAATGTAAACTAACACAAGGTCTAACAATGCAAGCTACTTAAAAATGCGAAGGTGTACTTGCAATAGAGAAACTGTAACATAGGATTTTGTGTTCATCATTCATTAGAGAATGTAAAGGAACTTATTTTCATCATTGGGCTATTATTAATGGACATTGGAAAATCACACAATCATCACTAGTCACAAGTGAAACTATGAAGATATGAATGTGATTTATATCAGAAACATCACACAACCATCACTAGTCACAAGTACAACTCTGAAGATATGAATGTGATATATATATCAGATTTGAAATGTGGAAAGATTCTAACGTAAGCATCAAAGACATAAAGGTCAAGATGACTGTGATGTTAGCTTACCCAATTTAATATAGAAAAACCATGCTCGCATCAAGGCATAGAGGCCAGGATGACCAGCAGAACGGTTGTGCAAAAATAGTGAAGCATAAAGTAGGAAGCAAATAAAAACATGCCCCATGCCCCAAGTCCTCTAGCTATGCATCACGAAGAGACTTATTAGACAAGGACACTTAATGAAAATCAATAATAATCAACACAAAGAAAATATCATGACATAGCTCAAGCATTTAAGTGTTGCATTTAAAAATTTAAGTGTGTTAATTGATACTGAGCTCCGAGAATAAGGATTGAATGCTTGCATGACCACATGACAAAATTGGGTAAGACCAAACTGATAAGTGTTGAAAAACACTCGATGTCAAGGGTTGTATTAAAAAATACAGTTGAGGTGGAGTTGAAAAACACCATTTGTGAGGTGTCCTAAAGACAAACGCATCCAAGAGAGAAAAGCTAATACAGTTATGCCCCCTAGACAAAGACAAAGACCAATTCCAAACCAATGCAACAAGGACAAGGCATGATGGAGAAAGGCTAAGTGTTGAGGACACGCGCTAAGAAATAGGGGTGCAAAGGCCTCAAGTAGCGCCCATTTCCAAGTTTTCACCACTTGGATTTTATTACAAATTTTTAATTTTTTAATTTTTTTTCTTTTTTCAGGACTTTTTATAAAAAAAATTGAATTTTTCCTACCAAGGCACCTGTTTCCAGGTTTTCACCAAGGCACTTTTTCTATTTTTTTTGAATTTTTGAATTTTTGAATTTTTTTTTATTTTTTGAATATATAATTTTTTTGAAATACATCAAAGCGCCTATTGCTAGGTTTTCACTAAGATGATCATTTTTTCAGGACATTTTCCGATTTTAAGAATTTTTGATAATATATCATTTTTTGGATTTTTTTTGGATCAATAATTATGTACAAAGGATGCCCCCAGACAGAATGGGCATCAAATTCTCAAGCAAGATCACATTGCACAATCCCAATGTTTTAGCAAAGTGAAGGACAGGAGGGATTAGCAAACTGGTGGAAGAGATGGAAGACATGAGAGTGAAGGAGAATGAAGGGAAGAAATCCTCAAAGGCAAACTCCTCAAGAGTACCCAAGCTAGGAGAAAATAAAGAAATATCATGTGAAGCACATTTGGATAAGCAATGAAAGGCCATCATAGGATAAGTCACAAAATTGTAATGCAAAAGCAAGAAAGGATGCAGTCCAAAGGAGTAGACATGTTAAGAGGCTTCATAGCACTATGTTTTACTCTTTTTTTTTATTAGATCAAGACCAAAGGGGAAAAGGATAGCGATAAGCAAAAATGAATGGAGGAAGATAGATATGAAGGCTAAACATGAAAGTAATGAAAGCAAGATCATTGTAAGATAGCCCAAAAGATAGCCCAAATGTTCATGTATAGATCAACATTGTCAAGATCATAGAAAGAATACAGAATGGATGAAAGATGTAGAAAAACTACACATGATGCCTGATTTCTAGGTTTTCACCATAGTACCTATCCAAGGCGCCACAAGGGAGTGGTTTTTACCATAGGACGAAATTATTTCTCTTTAATTTTTTAATTTTTTTGAATTTTTAAATTTTTTTTTTGGAAGAAGGCAAGCTTTTTAGATAATACTCCTTGAAAGGATAAACCATGATATGCCAAGGATCCAAAATGATATGCTCAAAGATTTTGATAGGGACAGGAAGATGAAAGAGGAAAATGGATGATACAATTTTATGCAAAGTGGGTGATGTTGGAAGATAGGAGGAATAGGAAAATGAGAAAAAAGAGTAGAAGGTAGAGGGATAGTGAATGGAAGGATTATGAAAGGGTGGATGGAAAGGAAGGCAATATCAATGTCAATACACACCTTGAAGGGTGGCGAGAGGATGGAGGAAATGTGAATGAAGGAATGCGTGAAGGAATATGGTGAATGGATAATAGAGGTTGTGGTTTAGGTGTATGGAATGAAAGAATGTTTTTAGAAGAAGATGAAGTGGAAGCCTTTGGAAGCTTGAATGTCAAATTCACTTTTTTCTCAATATGAGACTCTTTCAAGAGATACTTTGGAATCCATATAGTTGTAGGCTTTTCATTTATTTTTGATGATTTAGAGAGAATATATTTAATGATGGATTTTTCAACCCATACTTGTCTTGTAGTTTTTTTCTTAGATATCTCTTTTGACTTTATACCCCCATGTCGATTAGAGGAGACATAGTGATCTTCCTTTTTAGATGGATTCTTGTATTGCTTCTTTTTCTTGTATTGAACATTCAAATTTCTTCCAAAAAGACTTGGGATTTGTGGAGGAAGAAGAAGAATATGACTAGTTTAGATGGGTGGATGGATGAAAAAGATTCAAGGGTATGCATCTATGATGATCTTGAGGAAAGATAGGAGATGGAGGGATGTAAGGACCAAAGATCGATGACAAATTAGGAGAGTTAGGAGGGGAAAGTTAAGGGACATAAGGACCCAAGATGGAAGGAAAATGTGAAACCCTTAGTATTGGTGGAGGAGGTCCAAGGATGGATGTGGGAGAAGCAAAAGGATAATCAATATGTTCATTAGCATGTATATGACAACAAAGGACATCAGCATCTTTAGAGTGAGCATTAGGATTTTCAATAGGATCATGAACATCTTGAATAGGAGCACCTTCTTTGATAAGATTGTTTGAAGCTTGGAAAGACTTAGGAAGAGTAGAAAGTGGAAGCAAACATGGAGTGGTAGAACAAGAATATGGAAGACTTTGACTTTGACAAGGATCTTTGGATAGCATAAGCGCATAATTTTTCTCTTGATTTTCAATAGGCTTAACATTGGAAGTAACAAAACCATTTTTAAAAACCTTAATGCAAGTATCATCTTTGGAAAGTGCAAGCGCGGTAAGGTTATTTTGATTTTCAATAAGCTCAATGGTGTCAGTAGTGACTTGATCTTGCTTAGAAGAAGACTTAAGATAGGGTGGAATGAATGAGAAAGGGCATAAGGGATCAAAAGAACCATGACCCAGATAAGAGACATCATGAAAAGGATTGGATGGCATGGAGGTTTCTTGATCTTGATCTTTCTTTATGTTATTTTCTTTATCATTTTTAGAGTCCTCTTGACATGGAGCCACTTCTAAGGACAAGGAAGCGTGTCAGAATGTTATGGGATACTTGGGAAGAGATGGGGAAGGATTAGCTGAAGTAGGAATTATAGCATATGAAGGCTTAGGCTCTTTAGGTTTAGCATGATTGAAAGTATTTTCCACCAAGTGAAGGTTAGCTTGAGTTTCTTTAAGAGGTAGCCCTTGAGGATAAATATAGGGAACTACATGACAATCATTAGGAATTTTGTCAGATGAAGGATTTGTGGAAGGTTTGGAAACTTTAGGAGATGTATGAGTATTGGAAGAAGTAGAGGATGGAAGAGAATTATCACAAAATAATGGTTCATCATTAACATGATCTTTCTTGAGAGTGCAATCTTTATTTTCAGCATGAGAACTGATCTTAGAGGAGTAATGCTCATAGTAGCTACATTTATAATTAGCATGGAAAGCTTTCTCTTCCTCAAATCTATCATCAAATTATTTTTCATAAAAATCATCAAATTCTCTTTCAAAATCAGAATCATATGGATCACCATCACAATCTCTCCACTCTGAACCGCCATCCCTAGTAAGTGTGAGCACACGACGAGGAGGACCCTTAGGAATAGAAATGTCATAATCGTGTCTATGTATTTCATCATGATATCCATCATCAGAATAGGCATAAGAGCTACAATAAATGGGATCATCAAAGTCATCAAAGATGGTTGTGTCATTCTTCACGGAAGAGGTATCACAAGGATTATCACGCTGCTCATTATGGTATGCATTTTGAAGATAAGTATGACCCTTGGGAGAAGTAGAAGAATAATGAGATCGTGAAGAAGAAGAAGGTGAAGACCTAGTGGAAGAAGAAGATTTAGATGATGAGGAATGATGAGAATACTTATAAGATGAAAGATGTTTGGAAGAAGGAGATTGTGAAAAGATTATTTCTATGATTTTAGCGAAGACATCTGACTCACTTAATTTTTGTTTTATTTTTTCTATGGATTCATTACTCATGTAACGTCTAGAAGAATGACATGTCATGAGTTCATTAATGAGTGTGATATCATCCATTGTCAAAAGACCTTTCCTAAGAAGATAGCGGAGATCCATGGTTCTAGAAGAGAAGGAATCAAGAATGGAAGTGATAGAATAGATGAAAATAGAAGAAGATAGACTAGATAGTAAGAGGAAAATCAAGAAGATGTGAAGATCTTAGGAAGAATAGGAAGAACCATGAAAGGAGAAGAGAAACAATGGAAATGGAAGATTAAGAAGACATGGTAGATGTGGAAGAAAGAAGACCAAGAGTCATTTTGTGTAAATTGATACCATTTAAGTTCATTTTGATATTGAGAAACATGTCATAGCACTTTTGGGGAGATATATTGAATTTTTTATCACTCAGGAACTCAGATTTGTTCATTTTAATTGACCAACTAGATGCATTAACAAACTTTATCATGAATCAAGCACACAAGACAGCAATCAGGGAGTTCAAGAAAACATTTGTCTTTAAACAATGAGAAAGGGACAAAGAAACCTTGCACATGAATATAGATAGTGTCATAGTATTTCTACTCCATAAGAATGCTACTTGTGTATGTTCTCAAAATATTTTACAATCATGCACATAGTCCTAGAAAAGAAAAAGTTGGTTGCAGTATGGTTCTTAGTAATGGCTTGACTCTGCAACTTTTGCAATCTCAAGTGGGTGAAATCTAATCCCGTCACATCAACATTTTGAAACAGTCTAAAAATTTAATCAATCAGGAGCTGCTAAGGAGATATGACAACCCACAAGAAACTACACCCATGGAGATTTCTTCCACAAGGACATTTATATAGCGGTTGTTGCTACCATGGCAAAAATGGCTATTACTGCTTGAGGTTCCATCCATGTTATTGACCAATAAAGGGAATGTCCACTATGGTTAACCCTCTCTAACAAGGAAGACTCACAATATGGACCACATGGGGACTTGGTTTGGATTCAAGGGTTCAAAGTTTCTGATTCTCCCAAAAGGGAAAAGAGCATAATCCTCTAGCCTCTTCACCTCACCAAAACATAGAAAACAAGATTAATTGACCCACTAATTTGGATCACCTCATTGAAGGCTCACACAATAAAAAATGACACCAATCCCTCATAGAGAAAGTATTGCCAAACATTGAAGCCCAAACCAAGTTGACCAATGAGGTAAAAACAAAATCCTTCCTTACCTACAAGGGGATCTATCATCAAGAAGAGCTTCTCATGTAAAACAAGTGAATGAAGCCCACTCTCTCAATATCACCACAAATGGGGTTCATAGGGCCTAATTACTATGTGAAACATTTATGCAAGAAAGCAAATCTAGGTCCATTTTTAGAGCACCAATTGGAAATGTGATCTATGAAAGCAAGAAAACACTCAAGCTAAACACATGAGAGGTCCATTTTATTTCCAAAATCCAAATGTTATAGAGATGCAACAAAATACCTCAGATCCAAAGAAATGCGAGCATTTTGTTGTTTATCCAAGCAAGTCCAAGAAATCCCCATGAATCTTCAACAAGCAAGACAAGCAAACAAGCAAACAAGATATGCAATGTATATTCAACTTATGCAAACCCTAGGGTTAGATCTGAAACTCAATTGTTAGGAGAAATAATAACAAGAAAATAATCCAAATGAAAACTCACATCGTGCATTGAACCATGTGAAAAATAAGTGCAAGCTAATCAGTAAATACACTTTTTTTAATTTTTATTTTTGACCTAGTCAACAAGATTGGACTTATATGCCATGATTTCATATCCCAAACCCTAAATATAAAAAAGAGGACCCTATTAAAAAATAGAGAGCTTTCCAAAAATATCAGAATTTTAAAAAGATCTTTTCATTTGTACCCAAGGGAGCCATTTTCCCAAAATAGACTAGTTTTCATAAATTGACAAAATGAGCTATGATATTGCATTTAAATTTAAAACTCAAACAATGGACCTCCTGTAGAATATAAATACCTATCTAAAAATGTAAAAATTTCTGAAAACTTTTCTTATTTGCACCAAAAATTAAGGTTTTATGAAAAATAAAGAAAAAATTATAAAAAATTCAAAATAGCTCAGAAAATTATGAATATTTTACTGGATCTTCTCCGATATGTTTCTAACTTGCAAAAAACATTTTAGACCAAAAATCCAAGCCATTTGGGAGATATGATCAAATATTTGAAACTCTAGGGTTTTCATCTCCAAGCAAATCTGCACAAGGGTTAGGCTTGAAAAACTTTAATAAAATAACCATGTAAAGATTAGAAAATCTGACATATGAATAAAATGGAGGAAAATCAAGAGCATCATGCCCCATGGTGGGCACAAAAAATGTGTGTTAAAATGTTGACACACTTCTATGAATCATTCCATCCAAGGTTGCTCAAGAATGGGGCCTCAAATATCGATCCATAGCTCTCTAGTCATGAAGTGCAAAGGTTTAAAATGGAGGCCCTCAAATTGACCTAGTTAGTGCCCATGCAAGTACACCATGAAATGAGAGATTCAAATTCATGAAAATGATATCTACTCTATATGATTGCAATGCATGAAAGGAAATTAATCTAAATGATAACAATGTGTGATTAATCTATGAAAGGAAATATGCAAATCTAATCTATGAAAATAAACATGAATCTAATCTACATGAATAGCCATGGATGCAAAAAGAAGAAGACAAGAAGAGAGAAGTTGCAATATCCAAGCTTGAATGCTCAAATCCTCCTCCAAAATTGCTCTCCAAACCTGCAGCATAACAATACTATGAAAAAGATGTATATGAATAGATGATTGATGATTGATGATTATCAAATGAGAAGGATAGATTTCCTTATATAGGAAAGTGAACGGTTGAGATTAAGAGGCAAAAAGAATTGATCAATGGTTGAGATTAAGAGGAAAAAACCCACCACTTAGAAAGATGTCATAAAAAAGGGATTTTTATTTAATTTTCATTAATTCATTTCCTTTTTCAACAAATAAAGTGCTTTAAGTGGGGATTTTTATTTATTTAATTAAAAGAGGGATTTTCTTTATAACTAAATAAATTAGAATAATTTTATTTAATTAAATGGGAGGAATTGAATTCAATTAAATAAGAGGAATTTTATTTAATTAAAAGGGAGAAATTTACTTTAATTAAATAAGAGGAATTTTATTTAATTAAAAGGGAGATTAAATCTTTTAATTAAATAAAAATGATGAAACCTTAGGAAATATTAAAATAATTGAATAATTGAATTAATTACAATTTGATCAAGGAAATTGATTTGAATTGAAAATATTGCAAAGCACTGATTCAGGAAATTTGATAAATTGATAAAATGATAAATGAGGCCCATAGTCTAGGCAACCATTTTAGGGTGCATACACGGGGTGTTTGAGAAAATCTAACTCACCATGATTCAATCCTTCAATCTCTTTTTAGTTTCGAGGTGTGTCCTCTGGAATAAAATCAAGCCGATGATTTTAGGAGAAACAAAGAGATGACACTGAGTGCATCATACCAAAATTGCTATTTCATGTACAATCCCCTAGATCCCAAAATTCTCAATTCTCCAGTTTTCTTTTACTTTTATTTTGAATATGTGGAAGGTGGTACTCCTTTTACCATGAATCTTAAGCTTAGCTAATTTTAACAATGGTACTTCTTTCACCTTGCCATCCATTTTGATTTACTGAATGGGAGAGACGTTCCAGACTCGGGATATTCTTTTAATTTTTGGGTATGGCCAATAACAAGTGCAACCACTCTTCCCTCGAGGATCATATGATTACTTACTCTTTATGATATTCTATTACCTGATGTCAATTCTTTTGAGATGTGAATCCAATGAAGATTTCCCATAACCTTTTACCATGCATATAAAATAACTCTAGAGTGCGAACAAATCCTCACCATGCTAACAAGAGATTCTGAACTAACCAAAAATGTGTGAGGGGAATTTCTTAACTTACATGACTATTATGCAAAGCATACCATTCCAACAAGAGGAAAAAAAATAGCATGGAAACCAAAAAGAAAAGAAACCAAAGAAAGAAGGGATAGAAATGACACCCAATGACTAGGGAAAAATCCCCCATAAACCTATTTACAAGCGAGGGTGTGCCAGAGTGACACACCCAAAAACTACATACAAAGGGAGGATATACATATGATACATTTCCCATGTGGGATTTTCCTTTTCTACCTCACTCAAAGTAATGTTTGAGGAAATGCCCGTTGACAGGCAGTGGGAAAGCTTCTCCAATCAAGGAACTAAAGTGGTAGGTGTTGGCTCCATAAATATTGGAAATTTGATAAAGTTCTGAGCCAAAGTCTCTGGAACTTGGTATGCTTATGTTTCCTCTCTCAGGCTTTGTCCCACAAGAGGACTAAGTCTGAGAGTTGAAATTCCTTTAATTGGTCTCTCTTGTCAAACAATCATTTGAGCACACCTTGGTGCTTTGCAAAATGTTCCAGTATGCGATCCCTTTTCTCTTCCATTCATACTAGGTTGAGGAGACACACCTCAATGATGTTATCCTAATTTTTGAACTCTTGCATGAAGTGTAAGACTGGGATTTGTAGGTTCACAGGGAACACTAAGTTTAATCCATAGACTAGATGAAACATGGAAGTCCCTAGGGCGGCCTTCATTTGGATATGATCTGCCTACAAGGCAAATCTCAATTTCGATGTCAGTCTCAGGGATTCCTTTCAATAAGGTGTTTGATTACCTCTAAAAGGTTCTTTTTGGTTGATTCTTATACCCCATTTCCCTACAAGTAGTAATTACTAGAGAACTTGAGGGTAACATTCCTATCATAGGCCCATTCTAGTAATTAAGCAGAGGAGAATATTGGACTGTTATCGCCTACTAGGGAGAAAGGCATTCCAAACCTGGTGATGATATTTTCTTTGATGAAGTGGATCACTACATCTATGGTATTGTTCTTGCATGGTATAGCTTCAGTGCACTGGGTGCAATAGTCAGTGGTAATTAAGATATACCTGTGGTTCACTGTCAAGTTAGATTTTATTTCTCCTATGAAATCAAACACCCACTAGGTGAAAGGTCTCACTTCAAATATGGGTTGGAGAGGCATAGTTGGGTTTCAATCCCTCGAAGTAGAGGTCTTAAAAGTGTGGAAATTCCTTATGTGTGTGTAAACATCTCAAAACATATGGGGCCAGAAATACCCGATCGAGAGAATTTGATGAGCAGTAGCATTGGCCGACCTGGGTTTGGTTAAAAAATGTCTATGGAACTCTTCTATAATTTTGGTGGCATGTTCTCAGTCCAAACACTGGAGGTATATTCCTTCATAATTTCTTTGAAAAAGGTTCCCATTATTTATCATGAAGTGCACACATTTTAGCCGGAGAGCCCATCATTTACTAGAGAGGAGCCCTTCTAGACATTGGTTATTCAATAGAAGGTACACCAATTTTGCATACTAAGGATCCTGCGTGATGGATTGCATAGTGTAGGTGTGGAATTCAATATGTAGGTGGTTTGTGGCCATAGCCTTGCATAGCCCTTGTCCTCAGACAAGTTTCATAGTTTGCATCTCTAGATCATATTCTTGAAGGATAGCCATCCACTTCCCCAGTGCTCACCTCATTCACTTTGAAGTAATAAATATTTGATGCCCTAGTCAAGGAGAATGGCATGCACTTTACTATGGAGGATGTAAGGTCATAATTTCTTAACTTCCTGGATGAGGGAAAAGGCATTTTTTTATAGAGGTTAATATTGCACCTACGCATTTTTGAAGGGGGAACTCAGGAAAGAAATGGGTCGCACTTCCCCTTCTACCCTTTGGGTTAATTCGGCTGCCACATAGTGAGCATAGGAAAGAGAGTATATGTGAAATGGGAGGGAATAATCTTGGCTTTCCAGAATAGGGGCTTCCATGATAGTGTGCTTGATCTGGGCAAAGGATTGTTTTGCCTCTAGCCTCCACTCAATTTTTGTATCCTTTTTCATCATGTCATTTAGACGTTTTACAACTTTGGCAAAACTAGTGATAAAATGCCCGATGAAATTGATCTTCCCAAAGAAATACCTCATCTCTTTCTTACTACCTGACATTTGTAGTTTTAGCAAAGCTTCAACTCACTTGGGGTCAAAAGATATACCCTCTGTCACTCTGAATATACACTTCTTTAGGTTGAGGGAAATGCCGAACCAGCGACACCTTTCACAAATTTTGGCTAGATGAGTAGGGTTATCACCTCTTTCAAGATAGAACATAGTCAAATCATCCATGTAGATGATTATACATTTGTTGAATAAGCCTTTGAAGGCTATTTCCATGGGTTTTTGGGATGTGTCCCCAACATTAATTAACCTTAAAGGCATTCTTCTGTAGGCAAATGTTCCCCACTTGGTGGTGAATGTCATTTTGGCTCTATCTTCAAATTTAACCATAACATTGTTGTATCAAGAATATCCATCTAAAAATGACATCATCTGGGAGCCATTAATGATTTGAAACACCTCTTCTAGTGAGGGAAGGAGGTGATTATATATCTTCGATGCCTTATAAAGATTCTAGAAGTTGACACACAATCAGATTTCTCCATTATTCTTCTGGACTTCTACTAGATTGGCCACCCATATGGTATATCTGATTGGGAATATTATCCAGGCTGCCACTAGCTATTGAACTTCTTGATGGATAAGAGGTTCAATTAGGGGATTGACTGGTCTCTTTTTTTGTCAGAATGGCTTGGCAATCAGTTTTAGTGGGATGGTATGTGTCATGATAGAAGTATCATAGGTCTTCAGGTCTTCATATCCCCAAGTGATTACATCGATGTATTCTTGGAGGAACACGATAATGTTCTCTTTCTCTTTGGAAGAGAAAGATGTGCCAATGTGGATGATCTTTTCTTCACCCCCCATCCCAAAATTTACATTTTCATATCTTCCCCCATCCAGGGTTCATGATGCTCTGTCCTAAGGTCGTGGGTCAGAGTCAAATATTTTTTCAAGGGAAACCATCCCCTTAGGGATGGTGTTGGTAGGTAGGTAAAGGATTCTTCCCTCATTCTCTTCTTTCCCAGTATTATCATGTTCTTCTTCCTCCATTCTTTGATTCTCAAAGAAACCAACATTTTCCATGAAGGCGAGTATGTGTCTATCGTCTTCAAAGACCTAAATATTAGTTACATTATCAGGTACGAATAGGGTAGGCATCATTTCAACTAAAAATCTCTGGAGCCAGGAATCCTCCATGGGTTTCAAAGTACTAGTTGACACGGCTAAGTCTTCTGGTACATAATTCAATTTTTGGGTGATTACTTTGATAATGAAGGTGTCAATGTCCTCGATTAAGTTCCATGTTTGTTTATGATAGATGGTCAGCCCTTTTTCATGACATGTGTATTGGCTCCATATTTTCCAAAATATAAGCTTAGAGTCACCTATTTCCCAGAGGCACGTGACTCATTTTCTAAGGGTGAATAGGAGCTCAAGGTTCAAAGCCTCATACTCCATTACATTATTGGTGCAGTCAAACTACAAGTGATATGATGTGAGGAAGGATTTTCCTTAAGGGTTAATCAATTCCACACCATTTCCACAACCCTGTCTATACCGAGATCCATCAAACTTAAGGATCTATATATACATCACTGTCAACACATTGTGGTTTCAAAGCCTGGGGGGAATCATAGTTGATTTGGGATGTGAGATAAGCTTAGGAACATCTCCCAACTGGGTGGATATGGGGGCCAAAATATCTTCTAGAGGAATCTTTACAAGGGGTTCCTCGGATTGTGGTGCGTTGGAAGTGTTCATGGTTGGACCATTTTAGGGTAGGAGTTTGGATCTATGTTTTTCCACTTGGAAATCCTCAAGGTGGACCTTGGCCGCATCCACACATGGTTTACACTCCAACTCTAAATGATTTTGTCAATGAACACGACACCAAGTGTCTAACAGTAGGGAGGTTAGACTTGCCTTGTCCCCTTGGTATTTTACATCTTGTTTTAGTTTCATGACAAGGTCAAGGATCCTTTGAGTGATAATAGGATCTTCATGGGGTATTGTCCCGCCCAAGATGAAATCTAAGGTTAGAATTTCTTCGGCCATGTATAACCCAGGCTCTAATTTTGTCAGGCCCCAAAATCTGGGCATTAAAACCTTAACCTATTGAACTTAAAACGTTCATTCAAATATGTTATATCAACTATAGGAAATGAAATCCTTTCTAAACCTTAGCAAATTAAATTAATTGAAAGATCAATATGGAATAGAAACATCAATTAGAGTAATAGTTCTTGAGTTTCCTTTCCCACTATATTAAGTAAAACAACCATAAATTCATTTTGATAACAATCATTTCAAATAAAGATCCAAATACTTATTTTATTACTATAAATAAGCATACTCTAATTTCAAAAATATAATAAGATTAAAATTTTCTAAAACCCTTTCAAATAATACAAGGGAGAAGCTTGAACAGAAAAAGACTATGAGGTGGAAATTGCAACCAAGACACCCAAACTTCAGCTAAACTTTCAGAAGCTTTCTTTGAACCTTCAAAAAAATCAAGGTTGACCATGGAGTCTCACCTCCCAACCTAGGCCTTTGCAAGGCCACCCCTGAGCTAGGAGATCTAGAAATGAACCGGAGACATACATAAAAACAAGTATTCACAATTCTAAAACCAACAATAGTTCAACAAGAAATTCCCTTCCAAGGTTTAACAAGAAGGAGGTTTCAAGAAAACCTTCTCCAAAAGTGGGGTGATAGTGTACTAGCCCAGGAGGAGAAGCCAAATCATAATAAAATTTAATTAAGTCACACAAGAATTTAAACAACCAACCTTCACAAGGTTCAAGCCATGGCCTTTAGCCATCTAACTTCTCCTTATCGCTCCCAAATGCCCTTCGGCATGCTTGGCATCATGGGAACCCATATACCCATGTTTATCCCTCCACACTTGGAGACTCTACACTCCTGGTGTCTCAATCTATCACCCTTCTAAGGTACTCTATCCTCCCAAGGATGAGTGTTCCTTGAAGACTCCCAAAACAAGTGTGAGCACAAATAAAATACAACATAAACAAGAAACTCAAATAAACACACATTCAGTAAAACAAAACTTCATACAAGAATTAACACAAACTTCATGAAGTTGAAAACATGAACTCAATAAAATATACACAGAGTAGTCCATAAATCCACATACAAGACTCCATTAATGGAGCTCAAGCCATAAACATGCTAAAGAAACATAAAGTCATATTTACTCTAAGGAAACTAACCTCAAATCCAAGCTATGGAAATTACAAAATTGGTTGTGAAGAGCTTTCCCTTCCAATCCTTCTCCTTCTCTCCAAAACTTACTCCTACAAAAGAATTTGTCTCTAAA
>MU225442.1:446428-462339 GCA_018584345.1 Thuja plicata
AAATTCGCCACTTCCCAAAATGGTGACTTTAGGGGAGTCATAAATGAGTTTCAAGACTCTTAATGGGCTTAAAATGACCCCTAACCCCTAAGGTACCAAGTGGGGTAGTTAGTTTTGACCCTAGTTAGTCCATAGGATCCCAAATGACCCTCCTAAACTCCACCCAAGGTTAACTCTCGAAAATCCAACCCGCAAGACTCAATCTAATCTCTCTTGACTCAAACTCATCTCAATCTTATCTTCCTAAACCTTAGGGTAATCATAGGGACTATACTAGGAAACACCTAGGTAAAGTTAAGCCTATGCTAGTCACATTTACTAGCCATGCCAACACACAAGGTGCACATGTGTCAAATGACACAACAATTTCACATGAGCATGACTTACTACACATTTACTTAATTAATTAAATTACAATCATACACCACACTTTTACGAATAAAATACAATACAACGAGGTCCATGTCTCTTTATATAGATGGGGCCTTAGCATCACAGTTTTCACATAGGTCCATTCCTGAATTCCCGATTAGTACCATTGTCAACTTTCCTCCACACTCATTGCACACATTAGTAGGTCCAATTAATGAATACTTTAAACATATCAAGATGCATAATGTAAATTGAACACACACTCACTCATATTTGCATCGATGATTCATTTAACTTTAAACAATATCTGCACCTAATCTATATGCATAAACATAACTCTTAATAAATCTGCATACCGATATTATTTGACATCCACATACTAATCCAATATACTGAATCATCAAAACTAAGTCCTGAATGTAAATCTGCATCTCAAACATAAAGTATTCTATAGATTCCCTGATTACATATTCAGGTGTTGTTTACAAGTAAAGGTTTCAACAATCCTTAAAGTTTTACATATATCCCAAAAGTCCAACTATAACAAAATTAGTTTTGACAAGAGAACACACAAGTGAAAGATAGTGCTAATCTATGTCGTGCTAGGGTAGGCCTCACATCCTCCCCCCCTAGGCATGAACATCCTCCTTGATTTCATCAAAGAGGTAGGGGAATTGTGGCCTCATCTATTCTGTATTTCATTGTATCAATACCCCCTTCAAGATAGATTGATCAAGGCTAATCATTTTATGCAATGTATATCTAATATTCATAAGAAGGTGCATGTTAATTTAATTTGAACATTTCCTAACTGATAATTCATATTTCAAGCACAATATGCTTTTAAGAATGATAATGGTACGTTCTTCGCAACCTACTCCCTTATACATACTATCAATGTTCCATATTAAACATGATAGAGAACAATATTTCACAACACAGGACTAGCAACATAACACACATATCCTAGCCACCTCAAGATCATAAGAAATATTAAATCAAGGTTCACAAATTCAAAGTCAAAACTCAAAATCTAAGAAAATCCAAATGAAATAAATGTGAACAGGAACCTAGATAAAAGAAAATTTGGTGACTACATGATTGCAATAAAACCAAAAAGAATTCAGCTAGTCCTTTATCACTTCCAAGTTCATCAAAGCTGAAAGTCAAATTAAATTAAATCACATACATAGAGTGACTAACACTTAGCCATAATGAGGGAGTAGAAGCTATACGACACCTTGCGTCCAAGGTGTGCTAAAGATCATGACCAAACATTCTAAAAAAAAACATATGCCTCACTAGTTGATTAGGAAGTGTGTGTGACCCGATCATTAACTCATATCGTTAACTAGATTATTGTCTACAAGATAATTAGGGTTAATTAAGTCTCTAAATAATATTTAAATGATCATTTAACATGATACTCATTTGATCATATAGAAAGATTGATAAAAATAACATGAAATCATAATAACAATAGATAACAATATAACTAAATAATGATGGTGGTTATCCAAAAGTTTTTAATTGTTAACTTTAATAATTTCTTATGATAATCAATTTATTCATATGAAGGGGTTACTAAAGTAACATGTCAATTTAGAAGTATTATGATTAAATTAAATTTCAATTAATACAATAATCTTCACTCTAGCTATAAGTAATAGCTAACATACTTAATTACTAAAATAACCGTTAATAATAATTAAATTTATCAAATGAACCTTATTGATCGTACTAAGTCATATTTATTGATAACATTAATCTTAACACTTAACATACTAAAATATTAATCGATTATATCCCAAAACAAATTCAAACTAAAAAGAATTAATATTTAATTATGTGATTTAAATGTTAAAATACTTATATATTTATTATCCTATAATATAGTAATTCCCTTAATTTATTTAGAAATATATTTACTTTAATACATGCCTACTATATATAATTATAATAATGCCCTATTAAAATAATAAATTAATTGTAACAAATAAATCTCAATGGTCAATGTACCATTAAACCTTTTAAGCCCTAAATTAAAACAAATCTAATTCTTATTCTAAAAAAAACTCCAAATCCACTTTCATAATTTAGACCAATAGAAAAAAATCAACTTTACTTAATTATCTCTATTTTCATGATCCCTTAGATTAATGCTTTAATAAACCTTAGGGTAATCTTTGGATGGAGTTCAGTTTGATTTAGTATGAACCAATATAAACTAAAATAATAAGTTAAATCTATCAATAACTTATATTTTAAGTAGTTGAATTTAACTAACATAATTACTTCCCTTAGTAAACTATACACTTAAAAGTATACCCTATATGTTAATATAAATAAACTCTTTTCTAACATTAATTAAATGCAAAAATGAATTAATAATATCCAAAATTTAAACAATCAAATTTAATTCCAATAATTTTGACTTTAATAATATTCTATAGTTAAATCCCCTTTTTATTTCTTTATGTAAAAATTAAATATGCTAGAGATAAAAAATACTAATCAAATAAATAAAAACTTTAATAGAAATTCTATATTTTTTTAAACTTACCTAAATCCAATCTTAAAGTAATTTAAACCATCATTCTTCTCAAATGCCAAAATATTATAATTCTAATAAAATGTTAATTTTAATAAAGTACGTAACTTCTATTTAAACTCATTATTACTAACTTGGTAACAAGTTAAAATTTTATTAAAATCTTCTGGAGTATCTTTAAAAGCCAAACTTTTCAACAATTTGTATAGCTTTGATACTTTGTTCTAAATCCAATCTAAATCTAATTTTAATCCTTATAAATAAGTGAGTAATCTCCATTCTAATAAGAAATTGTTAATATAAAAATAATTTTTAATAAAGTTTCTAATAAACCAGTAATTAATTTCAACCAATAAACTTCAATAAATAATCTTTTATTAGCTCGTTATATATCTTCTCACACATCTTGTGTCTTCATGAATTGAATTCTTATTAGTTTTTTTTTACTAAGACCAACTTGCCCTTTAAAACTCTAATACATTCTATTTGGAATTCATAAGATTCTAAAACTTAAAATCAAATCTTAAATTTAAAATCAAATCTAAAATCTGATCTAAATAAAATAATTTTATAAAAATTAACCTTAAAGTCAATTTATTCAACTATGTTATCTAACCTATAAATATGCCTTCACATGACTTAACTTTATTTTTAGAAATCATCCCTGTAATGATTATTATTTTATTTTTTTTCTCTTTTTATAAACATGCTGAAAGACTACGGTTAGGGTTTTGAAACCCCTAGCTCCCAAGAACAGAGGAGGAAAGGAAAAAAAGAAACCAGTGGGCGGCGAAATGCTCTTGGCCTACAGTGTTTGGGCATTGGTGTGATTGTTGTGTTACGGCAACAAGGGCAAAGAAGGAATGGTGCAGGGAGGGGGCAAGGAGGTCGGTGGCGGGTGGTAGAACCTAAAATAATGGTCCCACATAACCAGTAGAAATCCCCAGCAAAGTTGAAGTGAGCATGAGCCCAACCATCACGCGGGGAACAAAAATAGCGTCCCAGATCCATGAAGAGGGCAACATGAGCGGCCGGCGCTGAGTCTCTACCATGCGTGGCCTGAGTTCCACATGGAGAGGACAAAGTGGCTGCAAGGTAGCACTTTGCGTAGAGAGGAGGAAGTAGCCACCCACTATGTTTACACAGTGCGGCAATACATTCACAGAGTTTACACAGTGCTGCCTATTGTATTATCTTTGTCTTTTATGTGTTTTTTTTTTAAAAAATTTGTCAGAGCCTTTTTCTTTTCTTCTAATGAAATGACTTCACAAGCCATACCTTTTTTTATCATTTTATTAGATTTGTCATTTCTTTTCTTAGTTCTAGGTACCTATGCTTGTTCGTACTTGAAGTAAAACACCATAAATTTTGGAGGAAAAGGAAACTGTCGCGTGGCCATGAAAAATTATATATATAATGCATTAAATTTATAGGGTGGGTTATGTTTGATTATTTAATATATACTATTTACTAAATTAATGTACAATATAATTTTTTTTTTACTAATATACGATAGTGAGTCTTTCTACCCCTCTCATACTTATACTAAAGTTAATTATAGAAGAAAAATTCTATAAATTGCATTTCTTTCTTTTTACCTTTTTTTTTTTTAATTTCCTCCAAAACAATAGGAGATGGAATTATTATTCTCCCTATTATCTGGGCATTAAAACCTTAACCTATTGAACTTAAAAAATTCATTCAAACATGTTATATCAACTATAGGAAATGAAATCCCTTCCAAACCTTAGCAAATTAAATTAATTGAAAGATCAATATAGAATAACAACATCAATTAAAGTAATAGTTCTTGAGGTTCCTTTCCCACTATATTAAGTAAAACAATCATAAATTCATTCTGATAACAATCATTTCAAATAAAGATCCAAATACTTATTTTATTACTATAAATAAGCATACTCTGATTTGAAAAATACAAGAAGATTACAATTTTCTAAAACCCTTTCAAATAATACAAGGGAGAAGCTTGAAAAGAAAAAGACTGTGAGGTGGAAATTGCAACCAAGACACCAAAACTTTAGCTAAAATTTCAGAAGCTTTCTTTGAACCTGCAAAAACATCAAGGTTGACCATGGAGGCTCACCTCGCAACCTAGGCCTTTGCAATGCCACCCCCGAGCTAGGGGATCTAGAAATGAATGAGAGACATACATAAAAACAAGTATTCACAATTCTGAAACCAACAATAGTTCAATAAGAAATTCCCTTCCAAGGTTTAACAAGAAGGAGGTTTCAAGCAAACCTTCTCCAAAAGTGGGGTGATAGTGTACTAGCCCAGGAGGAGAAGCCAAAGCATAATAAACTATAATTAATTCACACAAGAATTTAAACAACCAACCTTCACAAGGTTCAAGCCATGGCCTTTAGCCATCTAGCTTTTTCTTATCGCCCCCAAATGCCCTTAGGCATGCTTGGCATCATGGGCACCCATATGCCCATGTTTATTCCTCCACACTTGGAGACTCTACACTCCTGGTGTCTCAATCTATCACCCTTGTAAGGTACTTTGTCCTCCCAAGGATGACTGTGCCTTGAAGATTCCCAAAACAAGTATGAGCACAAATAAAATACAACATAAACAAGAAACTCAAATAAACATACATTGAGTAAACCAAAACTTCATACAAGACTTAACACAAACTCCATGAATTTGAAAACATGAACTCAATAAAACATACACGGAGCAGTCCATAAATCCACATACAAGACTCCATTAATGGAGCTCAAGCCATAAACATGCTAAAGAAACAAAAATTCATCTTTACTCTAAGGAAAATAACCTCAAATCCAAGCTATGGAAATTACAAAATTGGTTTTGAAGAGCTTTCCCTTCCAATCCTTCTCCTTCTCTCCAAAACTTACTCCTACAAAATAATTTGTCTCTAAAGTAGAGAGTGGGTGTGTACCCAAAACTCCCTCTAAGGTCTTCCTTATATAGGAATTCTTCCTAAAATATTAGGACTCATAAATAGAGGGAAGACTCTAATCCATCTACTCTCCCCTCTTTCCTTCTTTATAAATGGACTTAAATGTTTGTAAGGAAAGAAGGGATGGCTTAACCAAAGTCTTCCAACTCTCCAAATTCGCCACTTCCCAAAATGGTGACTTTAGGGGAGTCATAAAGGAGTTTTAGGTCTCTTAATGGGCTGAAAATGACCCCTAACCCCTAAGGTACCAAGTGGGTTAGTTAGTTTTGACCCTAGTTACTCCATGGGATCCCAAATGACCCTCCTAAACTCCACACAAGGTGAACTCTCGAAAATCCAACTCTCAAGACTCAATCTAATCTCTCTTGACTCAAACTCACCTTAATCTTATCTTCCTAAACCTTAGGGTAAGCATAGGGACTATACTAGGTAACACCTGGGTAAAGTTAAGCCTATGTTAGTCACATTCACTAGCCATGCCAACATACAAGGTGCACATGTGTCAAATGACACAACTATTTCACATCAGCATGACTTATTACACATTTAAATAATTAATTAAATTACAATCACACACCACACTTTTATGAATAAAATACAATACAATGAGGTCCCTATCTCTTTATATAGATAGTGCCTTAGCATCATGGTTTTCACATAGGTCCATTCCTGAATCCCCGATTAGTACCATGGTCAACTTTCCTACACACTCATTGCACACATCAGTAGGTCCAATTAATCAATACTTTAAACATATCAAGATGCATAATGTAAATGGAACACACATTCACTCATATTTACATCGATGATTCATTTAACTTTAAACAATATCTGCACCTAATCTATATGCATAAACATAACTCTTAATAAATCTACACACTGATATTATCTGACATCCACATACTAATCCAATATACTAAATCATCAAAACTAAGTCCTAAATGTAAATTTGCATCTCAAACATAAAGTATCCTATAGATTCCCTGATTACATATTCAGGTGTTGTTTACAAGTAAAGGTTTCAACAATCCTTAAATTTTTACATATATCCCAAAAGTCCAACTATAAAAAAATTAGTTTTGACAAGATAACACACAAGTGAAAGATAGTGCTAATCTATGTCATGCTGGGGTAGGCCTCACAAATTCAGTGAAAGTGATCTCGCTGACCTGGCCGTAGTCGATAAGAGCCTGCTTCATCTGAGGTTCATTTTCTACCCTAATTTGGTTTGCTTCTCCCCTTCAAGGGAGCCATAGATGGGAGAAATCAGTTGATATATACCCATTCCAGGATTTGGACCAGTTCTAACTCAAGATCATCCCGTAGCTTTCTGGGGTGTTGGTGACCTAGATATAAATGACGGTGGATATTTGGGGGTCCTATACCAACTGGATTGGGACATTTTTTAGTTCTCCCACCATTTTGAAAATAGTCTTGTCAAGCTGGTCGACTGCTCCTTTGGACAGTGTGGGAGTTAGTCTGAGATTCTTGTAGATGGACAGGGGCATGACATTACCTGAACCTCCAGAATCCACTTGACATTTGTGTAAGTTCTTGCCATAAATATTAAGTCCGAGAAAAAGGGGAGGATCCTCTCTACTCCCTTGGAATATGGTCATGTTATCATCGTCAAACATTACAGGCTTAGGTGGGCGGTCCCGTGATTCTTGTTTCTCTAGCTATCGTAGGAGAGACTTCCTCTACTCAAGACAACTAAGAAGGACCTCCATCAAGGTCATGGTCACTTTCGTGATGTCAAACTTTCCTTTGGGGACCTAGGGAGGTTTTCAGATTAAATTGTATGTATTTGTAAGCATGGGTCCTTTGGCAGGAGATGGGTTAACATTCGCCAAAGGTTCCAGTGGGAGATTCACAATCCATGGTGGGATTGAAATTGTAAGGGGGCCTTTGTTTTCTTAGATTTGAGTGTTGTAAGGATTCCTAGGGTTGGTAAAGGAATTCTCTTCCAACTCTGGGATGGATTATTCGAAGAAACCTTGTAAGATGGGTTCTTCCTCATCTTCTTTGCCATCACCAAAAAATATAGTTTCACAGGAAAAAGAGAAGAGGTGTGGTTTGACTAAGGATTCTAGAGGAGGAGAATCAGTGTTTTGTTGCCTATTGGACTAGGATATCAAGATGATATTTTTTAGCATGGCATAGTTTACCTCATAATGCAAACCAGTTTCATGCAGCCAGCACCAAGACTTTAGGTTGTGGAATTCGGAAAGCTGCACAAAATGGCTAGGTCATGCCTCCCCTCGAGTGTTAGAATAACTAGGGGGAACACCCTTGTTGTTTGGGGTGTTACTCCACTTTTGGGTGGACCGAGCATTGTTGTTTCTGCTAATTTTATAGTGATACTCAGGCCCAGAGTTATTGGAACTCTGTTATCCCAAAATGATATTCCCCCTTTGGGGAGGATTGGTCCCATGGGATGTGGAGGATCCCATTTTCAGTTGTGTCATTTCAATAGTGAGTGACAAAACTAGTCGCTAGACAGATTTGACCTTGGTGGACAATTGGGGTTGCGGGGTATGTGCAGATGCACTAGCCACTGCAGGGGGCAAGCCTCAAGATGTCAGCATCTGGGAGAAAGGTACTCCACATGGCAGGGGTATCATGGTTTGCTCTTGTTCCTAGGGGCATGTTCTAGGTTTGGAGGGTTCTGATCGGGAGTGGGATAAACATACTGGGGCACCGAATTTATCATAGGTGCGCCTAATGCTAAATTAGGATCATGCCCTCTCTAGTAGGTTGTTCCTCTAAGACACATACTATAAAGTAAGCCTTGACCAATATCACCAGGAGCTTTATTCAAGTTCTCAAATAGCTCGAGGGTGAGAATGTAAACTTTATCCAGAGTATCTCTATCATTCATAGTGGTGGCTCTACAAATAAGGGTAGCAACAAACAGGTCCAAAGCATTAAGGTAGGTCCAGATAGCCACATTGGTAGATGGACGAAGGGTCCCATACACCACTTCAAGGCTCTCTGGAATCTATGGTTAAAATTTTCCAAGGGTTTGTTTGGCTCCCTCTGGATGGAGATAAACTAACTGTAAGACTAGGCTGGGTCCACATGGACCCAAAATATTGTCAGAAAGGTGGCCTCCATCTCATGCCAACAATTGATGGTGTTGGCAGGTAATTTCAAGTACCAATTCAACTTGATCTCTTTGAGAGACAACAGGAACATTTTTCTGACCACATCCTCATGTTGGATGCGGTGTTGATTAATAGCATCTTTGTATGTCTGTAAGTGCTCTTCAGCAGTTTGAGGGCCTAGATGTTTGTAATTGGGACAAATCTTTTCCGGTTGTGGGGGAAGCTCATTAACAACATTGGGGAGCTATCCCATGGGATACCCCATGTTATTGAAGTAGGCATCCATTGGGATGTTAAGGATAACTGTGAGATTGGTCACTAGGTTGCGTTGGTTAACCTAAATGTTCTAGGGGGATAAAAACCCTCTAGTTGTGATATGGGAAGGCTAATTCTTCCAACAAGTCTTCTTTGGTTGGATGGGAGGTCACAGTTCTACAAACTCTCTTAGGTTAGGGGTTGAACGCAGTATTATTTTGAATCACAAAGCTGAAAATGACCCTAATCTATGGAATGTCTAGCGCCTAAAACTAATACTTAGGGAGCCTTTGAGAGGTGTGGTGTCAAATTATTCAGGGGAGCACGAGCTCATGCCCTCCTTCTAGCACAAGTTTCTATTGATGAGACTTTGTGACTGGCTCCACCAACAAGGGATGAGATTTCACTGGGTACCGGAGTACCAGCCAACTCTGCCTCTAGAGTTTTTCTAGAGAATGAATTCTCCTATCCTCCAGGAATGTGGTTATTAGGTCACAACTATGTAGTATTAGCTTAGTTGGACAAATGAATATTTGTTTTGAGGGGATAGCTGGTTTTGACTCGTAGACCTCATAAATTTTTAGTATAATGGGCTCCCTACAAGTGTAGTTATTATTCGATAAAGAAATAGCAAAAGATGAGATAGGGTTAGTGTAGATTTCTAACTATATCCATGATATATGTTCTCATATCATCAACTATGTTCCAGATAAAATAAACAACGGATACTAGATATACATGCGATCCTCAATCAGACATATATCAGTAGGAAAACAAAGTATTTCATTTAATCATTACAAAACTGGAACAAAGGACCTAAGATAGCATACAACATGAGAAGTGTTTCGCTAACTCTAGGATTAGAAATGACATAGAGCTCAGAGCTGAATGGTGTTCCTCATTCTTTGATTAACTTCAAAACCAACTTCACTAGTAGTTACACTGATGGCTCTAAGGGAGAATTGATCTACTCTAAAACTTCTGAGAGAACAAGATTGCTAAGAAGACTGAAAGCTTGCATTACTAGTGGACAACCAAATCATCAATTTTTCCACCCTTTGAATGACATCGGGACATGTATTTATAGAAAAATTTTACTACCTTAGAACTCATGCCAGATATTTACATTATATTAAATTATTTATAGCTGATAGTACCCAGACTATCAGAATTTCTAAATATGTGTTATTAAACAGATTTGTCATCCAAGAAAACACTTAAAAATTAACCCTACAATGCCTAGAGAAGAAGACTCAATCAACACTAACAGTTGGGTCACTTTGCGATTGGACAGTGTAAGAGCCCTCTGAATTATTTTGGGCACAACGCCCCATACAAGATTTGCAATGAATCTTTAATGACAATTTCACTGGTTAGCTTTTAACCTGAAAGCTTATAAAGGTTGCAGTATCATTCTTAGATGATATGCTACTGAACAATTTCAAAGAAATAAAGGCTAAAAAATAAAGGGGAAGAAAAGCACAGTTTCTTCCCTGACTGTGTTTTATGAAAATATGAAACAAAACCTCAACAATAATCAACAAAATTGGGAGAGAGTCAAGCCATTACAAATTTAATGTACATTATAGAATAGATAAAATATTAACACAGAACATTTATCCACTCTCCTCAAATAGCACAGATCTAAGAATAAATGCTAGGTCTTTTCTTTATAAAATCTTGCTACACACACAAAGATACAAAATAAAGATTCTTTTTTTTACAATCAAAACTTGCTTTCCTCCCTTTTCTGTTAAAATTCCACTAAAAAGAACTGAACTCCCCTCTTGTAGCCGACAGACTCCCAGAAAAAGTTGAGCCCATTTTTTATTTCTTGTTGGATATTTATTGCCTTTGTTGTTTGGTAACTTTATCAGTTTTAATAACTGATACATTCCTTTCTCCCTTTCTTCTGATGGATCCCCTTTAGTTTCAATAACTGATTCTTTGAAAACCGCATTCCTTATCCCTTTTAATGTTTTACAAAAATGAAAATTATAAAACATCTATCATCTTAAAAAGTAAAGAGCTATGCCCTCGGATAGGTGGCAATCATAAGATAATTCAATACTGGTGATGACTCACCATAGTTTTTCCCTTCAACAATCAATGAATTGTAAGAACTATGGTTTTTTTTTTGTTCTAAGGTTTCTAGCCACCACATGGAGCATTATCCATTGTACACATAAGGATGCATCCATTCATCTTCTTTAGACACCATCTTCAAAACTGATCCCTTCATAGCATGTCATGTATGTTGTCTATTTATAACAATTGGATCACTCTTTTGACGTCAAATTCCTAATTGTTTTGGGTTTTTATGCTGGCAGGTATAATACAATTGTCTTCATATGTTGACTAGAATGGAACTCAAGTTTTCATTGTTATGGCCCTGTCGACTTGGTTTTCTTTTACCATTCGATGAAGTGAAGATTACCCATTCATGGCCTTTGGTGAAATTTTGTCATGCAAGTTACATACACCTCTTAGGGGTTTCATAGATGAGAAACCAACTACACTCGGGTCTTCACATTACTACATGCAATCTCCATATCACCATCTCTACTCTGCGAAATTTGTAATTTTGATGCCTCTTCCCCGATACTAATTATTGGCATTATGATTATGTTAGTATCTTGTTTGAGCGATTGGCATGAGTTATTAATTTTCTCATAGCCACATCAACTTCTTTAAAAATGTTCATCATTTTCTTTTCCTGATGCTCAGGACAAAGATTTAAACTACCTTTATTTATTAAAGCTCGAGCTCATTCCTCCATATTGGCTCCATGCATCTCATGAATCGAATACATCACTGACATTTTCAAATTGAGGCACATTTCTTTGTTACTCCTCTATTTGCGAGCATGCTTTAGAATCCTCATAATTCCAATCAATGCATATTCCCAATTTATAGACACCAAGTCCCTTCATAGAACAAAAATCCTTATTCACTTGCTTAATGTCGCCTCCTTGTTCCAAGTAAGCCACCTTAGTATCCTTGCATCAAGGTCTTTGAGGCATTTTGTTGAATAGTTTACATGCAGTGTCTGATTTCTTAAACTCTGAATCTGCTATGCAAAATCTAGATGGCTCTGTCTGTATGCATTGTGATTGATTTAATTCCACACAAAGGCCCGAGGCTTATTCAAGATGCCTAATTACCCCACAAATTTGGCTAAATTTGCATATTGACTCCTCAGTCACCATCGTCTTATGTGGCTTCGCCAAAAACTGAGACCTTGAACATCTGAATTTGGTCTCTTAGGAAATTATCAGGCCTTAATAAAGCACCTCTTTTACTTGGAGCTGATATCTATATTATACTGAAGATATTTAGCATAACATCATGTGCATGGGAAATGTTTTAATCTCAGATGCAGGACTCCTCCATTGTCTTCAAATTCATGGGTAATATCAAACCATGGTCTGATCTTCATGATCAAGATGCTGATCATAGCCATGATCATTCTTCAATACCCTATTGTTCCATCAAATCTCAATGTTCCCATGGTTCACTTATTCTCACGACCCTCATTCTATAGTTCGGTCTCTCAAGAACAATCTAAATAGGAATCAAACTTGGTCCTTTTCCTCTGTATCTAATTATCACTTGGACACTTCTATTTGTATCAATGTCATGGTTTTCCTTCATGATTTGTTATTCAATGGTTCTCCAAGGCTTGTTGTCATAGATGATTGGAGATGTGGCATCCAAAGAGAGACTATGTTTTTACCTCTTTTTATCTCTAGTCAGTCTCAGTCATGAGATTTGGGGTTTCTGGATTCCTCTTTAGAAATCATAATTTCATTGCGATGCAACTGTAATCATTTTATCAAACTATTTTGAGCCCACTTGTTTCTTCAAGCTTCTGGCTATGATCATTCTCAACACAAGTTGTGAGTCACCAACAGTTGTGTCTTTACTATTACCAGGAAACTATGACACTTGAGTTGCAACTAACATGTGTCAAACAAGAACTTTACATATATCAGCTTCCTTGCCCGACTATGCTTGGGAGTATAAAGCATCGCTAGGCTTAGACCAGTTTATGACTGCAAATATTAGAATGAGGAGACACCTATCTCATTAACTATTGTGCCCATAGGAAATTCTATCAAATGTCTAGCACCTGTCTGAATTGAATATTAATCCTTGAAGCTTCCAACTTCACATTAATGGAATTTGAAGTTTGGCACATCTTTTCTAACCCTGAACTTTACAATTTAGAAATAAAATAAATGGGATCCAAGAACTTGAATTTGAACTGAGAGCAATCTGAATTTCTAAACCTTGAACTCTACTTATGTGGTCCTTTCTTTGAGCTTTGAACCTGTGAATTGCATTGAGCCACTTTGAACAAGGTTGAACCATGTTCAAAGGGGTTCAAAGATTTATGCTTCCATTTTTCATCTTTATAAGCATGATCTTTTCAAGGATAACAATCAACAACAATGCAAATCCCACATTTTGGTTAATAATAACAAGAGAAGGGTAGAGTTTTGAAAAAATTAGATTGGGGCACTATAAATGGGCCAACAATATAATACAATCATTCAAGAGGAGAAGAGAGGAAAGAAAGGAAAGAGCTTTGAGAGAACCGCCATTATAAAGAGTGTCATTTAACTGTAGACATAATGGATTTTCCTTAGGTGACCTGGGCCATATGTCATTTTTAATGTTCTTTTGTAGTTTGGTGACCTGGGTGAGTGGAGGTACGCCAGGGAGTAAATGCTAGAATGACACCTCAGGGCTCAGGAGACGTCTGCAGTGAGCCAATGGGATAACATTGATTAGTCACGACAAGAAGTATAGCTATGGTCTTGGAAACATGATGTGGATAGTGATTGGTTGGCTTGAGGAAGTTTTAAAACTCATCGCTATAAAGAATACAAAAATTTGGACCTGAGAATCAGGGTTCGGGAGCTTACGCTCAAAGAATAAAGAATGAAAACTTTTGGCAACCTTTTGTTGAAGGATCCCTAGATTCTAGGATATCTTACTAGCTTTTGAACTTTTTATATGCCTCTAGAATCTAGACGATGCCCTCTTCTTTGACTATGTCCTTCAGAAAATCATGATGATCTATGGATACTTCAAAATGGAGGCTGACACTATTGGCCTTATCTTTAAAACCCTCAACCACCTTGGTTTCATCATGGGATTTGAGCAATACTTGGGAGAGTCCCACCATGGTGGCACAATTAATTTTTCACCTAGATCGGAATTGAGCCTCGATCACTTCATCGAACATACCAACTATGGAATCAATGAGAGTGTAAGTCCGTTGACTAAGAGGATCAGCTGACATAATCTCTTGGATGAGGGTAGCATATTGATCCAAAGTAGTCTAGATCACCTACAATTTGTTTCTCCAACACTCATACTAGTTGCCTATGAGTTTTGACTTTGAATACAAGTCACTAGTAAATTTTACCCTATTTTTCGACGAGGAATAGTCAAATATTTGACACCCATTGGTCGCACATACGACTATAAATGTTGTAAAACTTTTTTTTTCGCTTATTCGACCAGAAAACAATTAGTTGAAACGTCGACCTACTTAGTGGTTGAATTATTGACTGAATCTTCACCGAGAAAAATCGCCTGAAGCTGGAAGAATTGCAGATCAAACCTTTTATCTAATCGGTCAACTTGCTGAAATTTTGACCACCTATGGTCACAATTAACGTCAAACATATAGCAGTCTTGTCAAAACATCAAAGATAGAGTGTCGCTTTATCGACCATAGTTGGCTAGAATCAACGTCGAATACATAGCTATCACGTCGAAACATCATGAACAGTGTCTCATTTTGTCGACCAATGTTCGTTGCCAGTGACATCGAACACATAGCATTCTCATTGAAATTACTATTATTAGAATGTCAAAAAAGAGACCAATACAAATTTTTGTTATATATATATATATATATATATATATATATATATATATATCATTGATGGGTTTAGTATAGTCATGGAATCACATACATAATTTATAGGAGCATGCATCACCATTATTATGCAAAGAGTGCATCATGCTTTTGTCTCCATCAAACAGAGAGGAATTCTATGCATGTTCACTTCAAACTAATATATATCACTCAATTCTATACATCCTATATTCGACATTACATACATCAAATAGACCATTTCATCCAGTATCAAATACACCATTTCACCAAGAAGCATGCATCATTGAAATAATTCATAACATGAGAAATGACCTGTAAAACTTTGAGATACAAAGATATCGTGTTCATTATAACAATAAGGAAAAATATGTTTCAGGCAATCATGGAATATTTGTTTATGTAAAAGTCACGATTTCAAGATGGTCACCACAAATTCAAAGGAAAATAGTAAACTTCAAAATTCCATCCTTAAAACAACCAAGATAGAGATTTCATGACATGAGAAATGACATGTAAAACTTTGAGATACAAAGATATCATGTTCATTATAATAATAAGGAAAAATATGTTTCAGGCAATCATGGAATATTTGTTTATGTAAAAGTAATGATTTCAAGATGCTCACCGCAAATTCAAAGGAAAATAGTAAACTTGAAAATTCCATCCATAAAAGAAGTACAACAATACTATTGCTACTTTAAGACCTAAATATAAGAGGGAGGGTTTCATAATATTAGTCATGCTTGCAAAAGAAGGCAAAAC
>MU225442.1:472587-505119 GCA_018584345.1 Thuja plicata
CATTTTCATCAGATCCATGCAAGGACCTTGATCATATGTCTATATGGTGTTATCAATCTATTTTATGTTCTCATTAAGAACTACTAGAGATGGCGCAAGTGCATTCCTCAACTGAGTTTGTCTTACCATTATCTTGCTGATTTCCACTTTCGCCTTCTTAATTTTGTCTAACTGCCCTTGGTAGACATTGTTGCATATGCTCATATCTTGCGTGGAATTTTCAACTAATTTTCTTATGTTCTCCACAATTTCTTTTGCTTCTATTATCTTTTTAGTGTGCTCAAAGGTGAGCTTAACTCTATCCATACAGTTTGCTATGACTTTCTTTCCTTTATCTGCCAATTCCTTCAATATAGCTTGCCCAATCTTTAAGGAATTCAGATCTAAGGTAAAGTTCTTTACCAATTCATGTAGTCTCTCCTTCTTATATTAATCTTCTACAATCTTAGTAGCACATTCTACTAAGCTAGTGAAATGTGACTTGAAGTTTGATAAGATGTTGTCTATATATTCAACTGATTGTACTTTGGCCACTTTCTGATCAGTAGGCACTAAGTCATTCAAAATATTCACTATTTCCAAGAAGCGAGGACTCCTTATCAATTGTTTCTCTTTTTCCTTTTCCATGGCAAGGACGCTAATCTTGATAAGGTCTTCTTCTCCCCATGCATCTAAACTTGCTAAGTCAGGAGTTAACCTTGACAACAATGATGTAGATGGTTGAGTGGATGTTGAGAAAATAATATTCTAACTTGTGTCAACACATTCACTTTTGACATGAATCTCCTTCACTGGTGTCTTATTACCTTGAGTATCTTTCTCTTTATCCAAGTCTATTGGATCAATGGAAGGCACTTCATTCTATTGTAGACATGTGTCATTTGTGTTCATTGCTTCATCAACCTTATTAATATCATTATCATAAGTTGTCATGGATATCTTGATATTGCCAACTATTATAGTATCTTCTATATCTTTAGCTATCTTAGAAGTTATTGTCATTGTGGGTGCTGAATCTTGTGGACCTGTCATAGGTGTAGTCTGAATTTCTGGAGTTGTAACCTATTTAGGAGGAGCTAGAGTAACTTTCGTTGTAAGCGCCATTGGTGGATACATGTGTTAGTCCATAAAGACTTGTGCAAATGCCTTTTTAGTCTCCTTACCAATCTATTCATATTCCTTTTTCATAATTTCTAGAGTCCTTTTCTTAGTTAGGAGATGAGGCTTCACTAGATCTAACATAATAGCTTTCTCATCATGTGAACAAATAGGAAGAAGAGTATCTAAGGTTTCTTCTCTAATCTTCATGTCCTCTTCAATAGCATGTCTTTTCATTATCTCCAGTATGTTCCATAACTTATCTGGTATTATTTTTTTAAGTTCAAGAACAGACTTCTTAAACTTGATCATATGAGATATGATCATAGAGTGTATCTCAGTCTTATCCATCTCTTGATACATGTCATAGACTTTTGATAATGCATCCAGTCTTCCTTCATTTACAATCCTATTCTTCAAGATATTTAGACTAGGTCTAAATCCTACCTCAAGTGGAGCTTGAAGATTCTTAGCTTTTCTCCTAGTAGCTCTTGAGGATGGATGACTTGTAGCCACTTCCTTCCTTCCTCTAGGTTTCTTGCTAGGTACAGAAGGTGGAGATGTGTCTAGATCAATGGTTGTAGTAGGCACAGTGGTATTCTCCTCATTTTTCTTCTGCTTCTTCTTTTGAGTTTCAATAATTTTCTCAATTTTAACTTTAGCAATTTTGGCTTCCTTTGCCTATTCCAAATCTTCTTGTGTGGCTCCATGCTTTCTCAGAATGTTGGATGTCATTCTGGATGCTTTCCTTTTGTTGACGGCAAGTTGTAGTTCAATATCCACTTCGTCAATCTTTTCTTTTTAGGTGCCCCATCTAGGTTCATTAGGGTCTTTAGGTGCTGACAATAAGACCCACGCATATCCTTCTAACACATGGTCTTCTACTTCATACCCTAGTGGATGAATCCACTTAGTTCTAGTCTCAACAACCTCCATTCATGTGCAATCTATCTCTACCATAAAGCATATTATATCCCTGTATTTTTCAACTATCTTTTAAGATAGTCTAAACCTGCTCTGCATTTTGACACAGAATATCTTTATGTCCATGTCCATTTTATGTCTTGCACTACTTTCTATTGTGTCTTTAAGAGATATCTAAGTCATTGTAGGTTTTCCTTTGTCTAGATAAAGGTCTGCAACCTTTCCGACTATGTGGTGATACAAATAGATGATCAGTGATCCAAACCTGAGTGTTTTGCTCCTGTCGTGTTTGATAATTCTGATATTTTCAATCAACAGATCCTGTAAGACCTCACATATATTGTATTGAGTGTTGTCCTTCACAATTCTGATAGCTGCAAGGACTGTTGCTGCAGAGACACTATGCAACCTGCTTGCTTGCTGAAACTTGTATCCAAGTATCATTTTCATGAGTTTAATGTCATCTTCCTTGATAGGGTCGACTGTCATTCTGTGCCTATCACTCCTAGACATACAAACTTGCTCAATCTATTTCTTTACATCCTTACTAGTGGGAAATACTGGTCCAATCATTGAAAGTCCAGTTAACTAATGGATTAACTCTATAGTGATATAGGCAGGAACATCACCAATCCAAAAGAGATCATCATGAATTCTACTTAACAGAATCTTTACCCATTCTAGTTCTTCAAACTCATGCACATTCAAATACTCCAAAATAGGTTTATCTTGTAGGTGCACAAATTCATCCGTGAATGTGAAGTCCTTATTTAACATTGATGTCATATGAGAAGCTATATTATCATCTCCTATTGACTCCTTCTTAGAGTATATGTACGCGTGGATATCTTCCACGTGAACAATGCCAAGCGGGGTTTTTGAGAAAGCCCCTTCCACATCATCCAATGTGGATTTGAATGGATGCTTCTTAAATATGAACCTCTTCCTCTCTGTGACATCAAACACAACTGGGGTCACCATACTTGTTGTTTTCTTATGTAGGGTTTCCATGAAATTCTGAAATGGTGCAACTACTAGGGTTCTGATTCAAACTAATTATCCATTCATTCCAACTACCAAACGGTTATGCCTTCATTCTTAGATGTCTTAGTGCTCTAATTCTCTATAATTTCTATGCTCTCGAATTTAAATGTGAAAATGATCGACTATGAACTTCTTTTTATATGATCTGCCAGATTTAATGCTTGCAGCTATACATAGACATTTCCAAACTTTGATCCCAATGCAATTTAGATAATGCGTGAGTGCATATAACTATAATCTGTGCTTTTAACCATGAATCCAAAGGTGCATACTCAAAAGTGAGTACACCAACCGTGCAGGGGTTTTGAGCTAGAATAGCTCCCACTAAGACCAAGAAGGTCTATTCAAGCAGAAGTTGAGGGTGCGTCCACTGAGGATGCATCAACTACTTTGTCAACATTTTTTTCCTTCTTAACTTCAACCCATATTTTTCTTGAATCTTCATTTGCTGAGACAAAATTGACTTCTCCTTTCTCTTCAAATATAGACTTTTTGGGATCTTCTTATTTCTGAGTTTTGGATCTGCAAAACCTTGTGATATGTCCAGCCTTTCCACATGTGTGACAAATGATATGAGGTCCGATGTTATTTCTCATCATGCTACACTACTTTGTTATGTGTCTATTGTAGTTGCATATTTGACATGTAATGTTCTGCAAATTTTTTGAGAGTTGATTTCTTTGATTGTTTTGATTCATACTTATGTGATTTTGCTGATGTTGATTCTTATGACTTGTTCTGCAATGTATAGCCCTATGACCAAACTTCTTATAGGAGTAACAATAACCTTTAAAAGGTCTTACCTCTTTGCAATCTCTTTCCAAATACCCATGTTTATTGCATGCATAACAAGTTCTGTTAACTTTCTTGATTTCTCTTTTAGGTGGTTCAGATATAACCTCTATAGTATCTTCAACTTTATTAACTTCTGAAGATGCTTCAAGTGTTTTTTCTTTCTCTTGTGATTATTTGATTTCATCTTGAGCTGTATTGAATCCAAGACCAATAGTGTTCCCTTTTTTTCTTTGCGCATTGAGTTGGGATTGAATCAAATCAGAACTTGTGTGGAGTTTATCAATCTTATCCTTTGCTTTTGTTAATTCAGATTCCAACTTCTTCTTCATTTTTTCCAATTCCAAGACTTTCATTTTTTCCTACAGAAGTATCTCTTCTAGTTGATTCCTTTCTTTGATCTTTTCTTCAATGGTGTTCTGGCTATCTGTAAGTTGTTCCTCCAGATCTTCAAGTTTATCTTTTAGAGATTTGTTCTCTTCATTAATATTTTTGACCATTTGTCCTAGATCACTTGTAGAACAAGCTTTCAGATCTTTTCTTAGCCTTTTAATAAGTATTTAAGAGCCATCATTTTTCAATCTTAGTTCTTAATTTTCCTTCTCAGATCTGTCAAGATCTTCAAGAGCTGCTTTAAGATTCTTTTTCAAATGTTTTTCTTCAGCTGAGTCCATGGTCTCCTCAAGTGGTTAAAATTTCTTTTAGAGGACCAGAGCTCTGATACCAATTGTTAGAAACACTGAGAGGGGGCGGGGGTGAATCAGTGTTTATCTACTAATTATATTTCAACCAATTAAACATATATCAAATGTGCGTCAAAGAAACATAACACAAGAACACATAACACATGATATGATTATGGAGAACCTTTATCAGAGGAAAAACTCTATGGGGATTAGTACCCACAAAATATTGTACTAGGTATAATGAACTTGTTAAAGTTCCTTTGCCCTGTTAGAAGCAGTCTTTACAATTTGAATACAATGACCTAGTTAAAGGTCGGACCTTGTTAGGAGTCTTTTACAAAACCCTTTTAGGGGTGTATGGCTCACTTCCTAGGCTCACTGCCCAATAAGATGAAGGCTAAAATCCTCTAAATGCTGATATGCACTATATAAAAAATGAACTGTTGTAGTGACATTGTTGTCTAATCAGTTCCGTGTGTGCGTGGATGCTCTTACTTCTTCAAAGAGCTATATCATCTTTTGACTTCATTATAGTGTCCCTCTGTAACTTCTTCTTACACAATAATCAACACTTGTAACATATCTTTACATTACATACTTATATCTTCAAATCTGAATATGCGCGATCGAAAACAAATAATTAGCCGGCCCTAAAACAAAAATACATAACACTTTCAAACAAGTCAGCCCAAGTGTGTTTACTATAAAATTAATTACATTATTACAAACTTATAACTAAAGGTGCTTGGCCATTACATTATAAAATCATACACGCTGATCAAAACTGTAGTCAGCTTCCATGCTTTATTTCCTAGACTGCGGGTCTACTAATCTGTTTGTAACTTTTCCATACTGATTTTCCATACTCTACACGTTTGGATATAGCATGTATATACACCATAGAGTATATATCTAAGCACACATTTTCTGGTGTGATCTCTAACATGTGCGTTGATGTGATGATCTATGTATCTCTCTGTCTATGCTATTTTCTGTACTTAGTCATTTTATCTTCTAAGTTATCTTTGACAGAAACTTAGTATGACTTTGTTGCCGTGATTGAAACCACAAAGTAATTCATGCTTCCTCAGGAAGTGAACTTACCAAAAAATCTCCCCCTTTGTCATTTATGGAAACAAAGGAATGTGGCTAAGTTACTCAAAATGACTTCATATATGTATATATACATATACATATATACTTCTCTACATATACACATTCTATACTACTCCCCCTTTGAAATTAATGACAAAGGTGTCCAAAAAACTATAAGTCTTCAACATACTTACTCCATATAGACTTCTAGGTACACAACTTGAAGAGATTGAATCTCTTTTTGCCAAAAGACTTTCATTGCATCAACAGTTTGAAGATGTACAGATAGGGCATATGTCAACTTTTCCATTTTCATCAGATCCATGCAAGGACCTTGATCATATGTCTATATGGTGTTATCAATCTATTTTATGTTCTCATTAAGAACTACTAGAGATGGCGCAAGTGCATACCTCAGCTGAGTTTGTCTTACCCTTATCTTGCTGATTTCCAGTTTTGCCTTCTTAATTTTGTCTAACTGCCCTTGGTAGACATTGTTGCATATACTCATATCTTGCATGGAATTTTCAACTAATTTTCTTATCTTGTCCACCATTTCTTCTGCTTCTGTTATCTTTTTAGCGTCCTCAGAGGTGAGCTTCTCTCTATCCATACAGTTTGCTAAGACTTTATTTCCTTTATTTGCCAATTCCTTCAATATAGCTTGCCCAATCTTTAAGGAATTCAGATCTAAGGTAAAGTTCTTTACCAAGTCATGTAGTCTCTCCTTCTTATATTCATCTTCTGCAATCTTAGTAGCAGATTCTACTAAGCTAGTGAAATGTGACTTGAAGTTTGATAAGATGTCATCTACATATTCAATTGATTGTAATTTGGCCACTTTATGATCAGTAGGCACTAATTCATTCAAAATATTCACTGTTTCCAAGAAGCGAGGATTCCTTATCAATTGTTTCTCTTTTGCCTTTTCCATGGCAAGGATGCTAATCTTGATAAGGTCTTCTTCTCCCCATGCATCTAAACTTGCTAAGTTAGGAGTTAACCTTGACAACAATGATGTAGATGGTTGAGTGGATGTTGAGAAAATAATATTCTGACTTGTGTCAACACATTCACTTTTGACATGAATCTCCTTCACTGGTGTCTTATTACCTTGAGTATCTTTCTCCTTGTCCAAGTCTATTGGATCAATGGAAGGCACTTCATTCTGTTGTAGAGATGTGTCATCTTTGTTCATTGCTTCATAAAACTTATTCATATCATTATCAAAATTTGTCATAAATATCTTGATATTGTCAACTATTATAGTACCTTCTGTATCTTTAGCTTTCTCAGAAGTTATTATCACTTTCGGTGTTGTATCATGTAGACCTGTCATAGGCGCAGTCTGAATTTTTGGAGTTGTAACCTATTTAGGAGGAGCTGGAGTAACTTTTTTTGTAGGCGCCATTGTTGGATACATGTGTCTATCCATAAAGACTTCTGCAAATGCCTTTTCAGTCTCCTTACCAATATGTTCATATTCCTTGTTCATAATTTGTAGAGTCCTTGTCTTAGTTAGGAGATGAGGCTTCAGCAGATCTAACAGAATAGCTTTCTCATCATGTGAACAAATAGGAAGAAGAGTATCTAAGGTTTCTTCTCTAATCTTCATGTCCTCTTCAATAGAATGTCTTTTCATTATCTCCAGTATGTTCCATAACTTATCTGGTATTACTATTTTAAGTTCAAGAACAGACTTCTTAAACTTGATCATATGAGATATGATCATAGAGTGTATCTCAGTCTTATCCATCTCTTGATACATGTCATAGGATTTTGATAATGTATCCAGTCTTCTTTCATTTAAAATCCTATTCTTCAAGATATTTAGACTAGGTCTAAATCCTACCTCAGGTGGAGATTGAACATTCCTAGCTTTGCTTCGAGTAGCTCTTGAGGATGGATGACTTGTAGCTGATTTCTTCCTTCCTCTTGGTTTCTTGCTAGGTACAGAAGGTGGAGATGTGTCTAGATCAATGGCTGTAGTAGGAACAGTGGTATTCTCCTCATTTTTCTTCTGCTTCTTCTGAGTTTCAACAATTTTTGCAATTTTAACTTTAGCAATTTTGGCTTCTTTTCCCTATTCCAAATCTTCTTGTGTGACTCCATGCTTTCTCAGAATGTTGGATGTCATTCTAAATGCTTTCCTTTTGTTGGCAGCAAGTTTTAGTTCAATATCCACTTCGTCGGTCTTTTCTTTGTAGGTGCCCCATCTAGGTTCATTAGGGTCTTTAGGTGCTGACAATAAGACCTATGCATATCCTTCTAGCACATGGTCTTCTACTTCATACCCTACTAGAGGAATCCACTTAGTTCTAGGCCCAACAACCTCCATGCATGTACAATCTGTCTCTACCATAAAGCATATTGTATCCCTTTATTTTTCAACTATCTTCTCAGATAGTCTAAACTTGCTCTGCATTTTGACACTGAATATCTTTATGTCCATGTCCATTTTATCTCTTGCACTGCTTTCTACTATGGCTTTAAGAGATATCTGAGTCATCGTAGGTTTTCCTTTGTCTAGATAAAGGCCTACAACCTTTCCGACTATGTGGTGATACAAATAGATGATCAGTGATACAAACCTGAATGTTTTTCTCCTGTCATGTTTGATAATTCTGATATTTTCAATCAACTGATCCTGTAAGACCTCACATAGATTGTATTGAGTGTTGTCCTTCACAATTCTGATAGCTACAAGGATTGTTGTTGCAGAGACACTATTCAACCTGCTTGCTTGCTAAGACTTGTATCCAAGTATCATTGTCATTAGTTTAATGTCATCTTCCTTTATAGGGTCGACTGTCATTCTGCGCCTATCACTCCTAGACATACAAACTTGCTCAATATGTCTCTTTACATCCTTACCAGTGGGAAATACTAGTCTGGTCATTGAAAGTCTAGTTAACTGATAGATTAACTTTGTAGTGATACAGACAGGAACATCACCAATCCAAAAGAGATCATCATGAACTCTTCTTAATAGAATCTTTACCAATTCTGGTTCTTCAAACTCATGCACATTTGAATACTCCAAAATAGGGTTATCTTGTAGGTGTGCAAAGTCATCCTTGAATGTGAAGTCCTTATTTAAAATTGATCTCATATGAGAAGCTATGTTATCATCTCCTAATGACTCATTCTTATAGTATATGTACACGTGGATATCTTCCACGTGAACAACGCCAAGCGGGGTTTTGGAGAAAGCCCCTTCCACATCATCGAGTATGGATTTGAATGGATGCTTCTTAAATATGAACCTCTTCCTCTCTACTACATCAAACACAACTGGGGTCACCATAGTTGTTTTTTTCTTATGTAGGGTTTCCATGAAATTCTGAAATGGTGTGACTCCTAGGGTTCCACTTCAAACTAATTATCCATTCATTCCAACTGCCAAATTGTTATGCCTTCATGCTTAGATGTCTTAGTGCTCTAATGCTCTACAATTTTTGTGCTCTCAAATGTAAATGTGAAAATGATCGACTACGAACTTCTTTTTATATGATCTGCCGCATTTAATGCTTGCAACTATACACAGAGATTTCCAAACTTTGATCCCGATGCAATTTGGATAATGTGTGAATGCATATAACTATAATCTATGCTTTTAGCAATAAATCCAAAGGCGCATACTCTGAAGTGAGTACACCAACCGCGCAGGGGTTCTGAGCTAGAATAGCTCCCCCTAAGACCAAGAAGGTCTATCCAAGTAGAAGTGGAGGGTGCATCCACTGAGGATGCATCAACTACTTTGTCAACATTATTTTCCTTCTTAACTTCAACCCATATTTTGCTTGAATCTTCATTTGCTGAGACAAAATTGACTTCTCCTTTCTCTTCAAATAGAGATTTTTTGGGATCTTCTTGTTTCTGAGTTTTGGATATGCAAAACCTTGTGATATGTCCAGCCTTTCCACATGTGTGAAAAATGATAGGAGGTATGATGTTCTTTCTCATCATGATGCACTTCTTTATTGTGTGTCTATTGTAGTTGCATATTTGACATGTAATTCTGGTGTGATCTCTAACACGTGCGTTGATGTGTTGATCTTTGTATCTCTATGTCTGTCCTATTTTCTGTAGTTAGTCATTTTATCTTCTAAGTTATCCTTGATAGAAACTTAGTATGACTTTTTTGCCATGATTGACAACACAAAATAAGTCATGCTTCCTTAGGAAGTCAACTTGCCAACAGTTGGTCTATATCTAATAAACCATTTCTCCACTTTCAATCATAGCTGGATTATATTTTCTTATTCATATTTCACTTTTATTTGTTTCTTAATGTTTTACCATTATTACTTGTTTCTTATCCATATTGTTGATATTCAATCGATTTTTCTCTATAGTTGTTGTTGTATCATTTGGATCATGTTCTCCATGTCACTTTGTTGCAAAATATTTTGATGTATTAGATCATTTTTTTGATTGATGGAAAATATCTCTCGTAAATTTATCTTGTATATTTGTGATATCTATTAAATTTAATTTTATTCCTTAATTATTATCATTATTTATGTTGGTTACTTCCATATGGATAAATATTACTTAATATTTTTATGAGACCACTCAATGATAATTTTGGTGGATTGATCAATTATTTTGATGCAATATGAAATAAGATTAAATCAGGAAACTACCCTATCCACCAATTATCCTGATGCAGAGTGGTGGAAACTAAAGCTTAATAGGCCCAATCTACTACACAACTGATTGACAATGTCACTTTAAATTGTGAACAATGGTTTCAACTAATTCTGACAAATTCCTTAGTCTTCGAATACCTCCAAATTTAGGGAACTATCCTATCCACCAATTGCCTTCTAAGAAACTTTGTTATTCCCTATTGCAACTGATTAACATAGAATACTCTGATAAAACTCCTTAGTTATCTTTTATGTTTTGGTCTCAATCTTCTACAATCACCAATTCACAGTCCAAAAAGTGAGTGGCCGATTCTATCCCAACAACTTCAAACTAGTTCAACACAAACCCTAGGTGATCAAGCTCGATTCAAGTTTAATGGATTAGTTTGAAGTTGGGTGTTTGGAATAGTCACAGATGATTGGGAAATTTTCTGTGGCCTTCTACTGTCTTGGCATGGTCAACTCCTTGACCTTTGTCCACCACCGACTGTAGATTTTTGTTCCTTCTTTCTCCCACTGGCTAAACATGCTAAGATTAATTAGCCTAGGGCATCAAACTTGAAGTGGTTTGACAACCTCCATAGCTCTGAGTGTTGGATAAATTAAAGCATATTTCTCTTATTTGATTTTCATCTAGCGGCATGGACAATCCAATGGTGAAAATACAAACTAGGTTGAAACAGATTAAATGAATTCGGGAGGACAATGTGCATCAATGGACTGGCAGTGGATATTAATTCATCTAATAGTTCGCGGTAGACTAATATAATGAAACACATAAACTATTTAAATGAATGAAAAATACTGAGGATGCATCAAAAATAATTTCAACATGAAGATGTATAAATGAATTTGCAAGGTTAATAAGCTATTTGTTCATCACAAAAATGATAGTGCCACAAATAGAACAAGAGAAGACAAAAGGAACATACTCTGAAATGTGAATCTTTTGTATTCCAAATAGTGCTTCCTCCTCCGTGCTTTGCCCTTGATCAAATTCATCATGCTTCCCCAAATAGTGCTTCCTCCTTCGCAATTTGCCCTTGATCAAATTTGTTGTGCCTCCCCAAATAGTGTATTCCAAACAATGCTTCCCTAGTGTATTCCAAATAGTGCTTTGCCAAATAGTGCTTCCTCCTTCCCGCTTCGCCCTTGATCAAATTTGTCATGCGTTGAAAAATGAAATGTGAAACCTTCTTTTTTTAATTTATGCCCGTGTTGGTCAAAATTTTGACCAACAAAGGTATGGATTAAAAAAAAATCAAAGCTTTCCTTCTATAATCCAACCAAACAAAACCTTTTTATTTGTTGGTCGCATTGTTTGGTCAAAAAATAAGGTCAAATGTACTAGTGAGTCTCGAGTATTGAGTCTGTTGGAATCCATATGATTGATCTCCTAAAATTCCAGTATTTATTAAATCCTCTTCCTCAAGATCAAGAACCTTTGACGAGGTACCTCTCTAGTGTTCATAATTCTCGTTCTCTCCCAACCACTAGGGAAGGGTGGCCTCTATCTCCATTTCTAGATCATTCACCCAAAAATAGTCTCGGAGAGACTCAGATAAGAAACTTATTATCGCCCCCACTTGATGAGTGATCCACTCATCCATCACTATCACATTCTTTTTCATTACCTTGAGAGAATCAACATCATTATGTAGTAGCATTTCTCCTGGAACTAAGGGTCCGAGTGTTTTAGAGGCGAGGTGGCATACCAATTCTGACATGAGTCCCAAAAGGTTGGAATTGGTTGCTTTTAACTCCTGGATCTTATGAGACTTCTTTTCATATCGGGCCAAAATAGCCTGACCTCCTTCACTTAGGAGGTCTAGTTCCCCCTATTGAGTTCTTTTTCCTAGACACACCTCTTTGATCACATATTCTTTGATAGCTACGCCAAAATCCTCTTTTCTTGCTGGACGGGAGGTGATTGTCGCCATAATATTGTCATTTGGGGCCCTTCTAGTGCTGTGAAGGGTATGACCCTTCTTAGGCTTCTTGGGAATTTGGCTTTCGACCAACATCTCGGTAAGTGATAGTTGGGTCGTGATAGTAGTCAGGGCTTTCCTTTTCTTGGCTTCCACTAACCACTGCAACAAGGCAATTGGCCCGCCTCTCATCATCATCCCCGATCCTTAAGTATCTTTGGGGTTTAATTTAAGTCCACCTTCTAGCATATTATCCATTATATAGGTGGGGTCCTTGTCTATGTGTTCTTTACCTCCCTCTTCAACACCTTCTAGGATGATGTCATCTCATGGACTAGGTGGAGGGGGAGGTCGAGGTAGTTCATTGAGATCTACTTGCTGAAAAATTGTCACAACTTTGTCAGCCGCCACATCTGGTAGTGCGAGCAAGCCTTGATTACCAGTTGAGTCGAAGGGGGAAGCATCATATGTCATGGTTGTTCCCCAAGTTCTGGTTTTGTCTTCAACCAATACTTATTCTAAAATTGGGTCATTCCTTTGTTCTTGCAATGCTCCCTTTTTGGCTTCATCATGTCAGGGCTCACATTCTTCTTGAGTCACCACACATTCCGGTCCTATTGACTCAAGTATGGGGACTTCAACTTCCCACCCCTCTATTCCTTCTATGGCGCAATCAACCATACCATGTAATTCTCTGAGATTTCCTATTAGGAAGAAATCATCGACGTTGATCTGTGCTATCTCCGTGGGACTCGTTGGATGATCCTCTTTCTTGGAGGAGGAAAAGGAAGAAAGTACATCAACCTATGGTACATCTTTGGGCTCTGGTCCAAGATTCTTTCTCTATGGGGACCGAATTTCCTTTTGTTTCTTTCTCCTTTTAAGTGGCACTTTGAGCTCTGCAACTACAACTATTCCAGCGATTTCCAATTCACATGCTGCACTTAATAAAATAGCCAAGGAGGGAGAGCCTCCTGTTGGGGACATAGAGCCTACTAGGGTAACTCCAAGACCAAAATTCACTCTACCATTTGTTGCATCCATTAGTTTCTGAGAGAGTTCCATCTTTTCACCCAACTACTCCATAAGGGGAGAAGAAACGAGGTCCAGGGCCGGTGGTGGGATACTAACCTTCTTCTTGTCATGGGCTTTGGATGGATCTGAGGCCCGAGAACTTGAAGCTCCTAGATAATTCTTGTCTAAATGGAAACTCTTAAGGCAGACCATCTCAAAGTATGAGTGACTACGCTTAATTACTACTCTCATGATGACCTCAATATCCAAAATTTATGGTGTATCTCAATCCATCGAAGAGACGTCCATCTTATCTATACTAGTTTCTTTGTAATCGGGGTCCTCTGGGGCCTCGGTGTCTGAAAAAGTCTGTGGGAATGTCCAGAGATTGAGAAAATGAAAGGGAACATTGGGGTAGTAAATTTCTTGATGGCAGCCAAGGCACGCGCCTCCAAATTCTGCCTGCAAAACTCCAACCAAATTATCCTTTCCCCACAGGTCTTGGGCAATAGGAAGGTCTCTCTAGAGAAGCTGGATACCCAAATGTATGTTTTCTAGGATAATTGGATGAAGTAACCTCCCCACGCACCAACCATGTTCATGGCTTGCGGAGATAATCTATATCCCCAATCACCAGTGACTGCCCTGATCCCGTGAAAGATGAAGGCATCGTTGACTCTAGAAAAATGTGGGAACATCTAGTCCCATTAAATCTAGGGGAAGTGGTCCCATGGAGAGACCTCACTACGTCAATCCCCCAAAACACCAACTTTTGTCAACCCTCGAATCCCCTGGGACTGTCGGGCAAGTGGCCAGAGGATGTAGGAAGTCATGTAGAACATCCGCTCTAAATCGACCCTCCTCAACTGGGTGTCTACATGTTTGACAATGATATCAGTCTAGTTGAAGTGAACCTTATTGGTGGTCATACCATATAAGAATTAATACAACTAGGGGAGAATTATGGGGGATGTGGTTCCATGAAGATCTTGCATAAGAAGATAATTGCCTACTAGATGGGCTCCTTCAATTGGGAGCGCAAAATATTTTTCTACATCTTTTTGTAGTCTCAGTGTGAACTTTTCATCCAATGTGTGTTGAGGTGGCATTAGGCCATGTCTTCTTCACTTTCATACTACTAGAGGACTTCGACCTTGGCGAGAGAAATAGCTCCTGCAAATTGTGGTATATCCCACACTGTGGTAGTGATGTCATGGTCCAATGTGACGATGGGCCCTTACAATCTAAGGGGAGTAGGAGAGACCACCTCAACAACCATATTGCTTCAGCGATAACCCCTAGCTAGGAGAAAAATTAGCTCTGACGCTTGTACTAAGAATGCAAAACCAACTGCTTGAATGATTCCAGATGCTTCTAAATTAACTGAGATGAACTCATTGGAGCATCGAAGTTGATAGATCTTCTGAATAAGGTCCTGCAATTCAGCCCAAGTACCGACATATGTGTCTATGATCTCTTTCAGTGTAGACTCAATCTGGGACCCATGGATTTTCCCATTATTATTATATTTTTGGGTTATTGGGAGCTTCACCAACATCTTTTCTACCTTATTCTTCGTGCTTATGTCTTTAGAGAAGCTTGGGAGTTCCAGACTCCTGGGAGGTGAAGATCTTGAAGCCATTTCTTGCTTACTTTAACCTGTAACCGCAAACTAGAAAACTGCCAGTACATAAATGTTGAGAAGTTCCAGATTTTGGATGTCATGAGGACATCTTCACCTTTTCACCTGAAATGGAGTATCATTAGGGCATCCTAAATGAGATTATATGTCTGAAATACTATGCAACTTTAATGTATAAAACACTTCTTGCTTATTGAGGATCCAAAATGATAACTCAAAAAGTAAGTCATGTAAGGTGGGAAAGGCCATATTAATTAACACCCTTGACACAAATGCGACAAGACAATGACTACAAGGAATAAGGTAGGTGGCTCAGGTGGCATACTTTAACACGTTCCTGCCTACTCGACTGAGTAATGACAAATTTAGACAACTATTCTGGTGTGAGTGGCATGAATTCTATTTGGGATGAGTTTTAATTGTTCATTTGTAGAAAATAAGTTTGCCATTAAGGCAGAAAGGATGGAGGAGAGAGAAAATTTAATGGCCTACTAAAGAGCTGGCCTCTACAATCGACACACTTACCTCCTCATCGTCCAAGGCATCAGCAACTAGGGTGGTGAGCCTAGTTATCTGGCAGACGTGGTCGGAGACCGCGTAAAGAATCAAAATGACAAATGGGTCCTTTAGGAACAACTTCCCTAACACCCAGCTGAGCAACAACTTCAAGCCACATGGCAGAAATCACAATGAGCTACCAAAGCTCGCACACTAACCTACAAGCCCGCAAACTAAACTTCATAGAGTGCACCCCACCGACTCTACTACATGGGGCACCTATGAGCTATCTACAACCTATATACAAAAATGTACATAACCCGACCAAAACCTGACTAATTTATAGACTCCCCCAACAGGGAGGAGACAATAATTATAGGAATTTATAGCGTAGTAGGGCGGAGGCCTTTCCTTTTGAGTTGGAAAGCTGCGGAGGGAAGATGACACACCAGACTCAAAGACAACGTCGTGCCAAATAGAAAACATGACCTTTGAGGAGCAAGACAGAGGAGAAAATGACTAAAAGGAAACAAGAAACAACAACAAAAAGGAAACAACCTAGAGATGCAAAATGACGACAAGAATGCCAAGAAAGAATTAAAAAAATGAAATAGATGAAACAAGAAAAGCAGACAGAAAATGAAAGGAAACGGGAAAGAAACAAAGGAAGGAGCCCAAGTGGCCTACCTGAATCTTGAAATGCTGAATGGGAGAACCTGCAACTGCTTCACTCTGTCACCTAAACACTCCACCTGACTTGATGGACACACTACTGCACCTTCTAGACAGAACACTTTTCTTAGAAATTAAATCGCTTCGCTCTCCAGAAGAGCTCGCCAGATGGTAACTTGTTTGCGGTAAGTGTAAAAGTGACAAGTTAAAAAACCTTAAATAATGCCTAGGAAAGTACATTAATTATCGAAAGTAACTTTGAGAAACACATTGCCAACTGGGACCCGCACCCACCAATGCCTAATGGTCGCTTTTCTTCCAAAGAAAAGAAACAATCATCAAGCATAGAAAGTCTAGACCCACCCGCTTGGAAATGATACTCTAGGACACAGATGCGGGAAGAAACAATGAATACAGAAGGGAGACCAAGACAGGGTCAGACCAAGAGAACCCTGTAGTGGCAAGGAACCAGGCCAAAAACAAAAAGGAAAAGCAAAGGAAAATCGAAAGGAAAGAACAAAAACAAGAAAGAAAAAGAGGGGACTTGTCATTTTGCACGCAAAATCCAAGGAAAGGTATGCAAGGCATAACAGTATCTAATTCTCTAATTAAAGAAACTAATATACTTTGTAGTTAGGGTAAGTAGAAATTGGAAAGAAATATTAGTAAAGGTCATTTAATTATTTGGTTTTCTTTGTTTACCATAGTTATCTATCTTTTGTGTAATCACATAAGAACCAAAAATGAACATTTTCATGTTGTCTTTATTAGAAGCATCTAAACTAGTTAAAATAATCTTCCACTCCCTATAAACATCAAATAACTAGTTCAACATTATTTTCTTGACTACAAGGCCCTTTTTGAATTTGTTGTATTACACATTAAATTCCACAAAATGCTACTGAGTAGCTAGTACCACATCTTTAGAATCATAGATCATTCTTAGTTGTACTTTTACACTTCATCCAGTACGATACAATAACTATAGAAAAATGTAATAAGCACAATGATTCATGAAAAATTATAAACTTGAAAAAATTGTAAGTATAATATTATTTAATGGGTTTACATAGAGGAAAGAGACATTGGAAATTTGGATTTATAACCAAAATGTTATGTTAATTTTAGGCGACAAATTCTCCCAAGATTATACTTTGTATATCTATCAGGATTGATGAAATATTCTAGTACACTAGTTAATTTAAAGGTTTGAAAAGATAATAAGACCCTAAAATTGCATAAAATCTTAAACTCTTTTCACAATCTTACAAAATTCAAGATATCCCAAAGTCTCCTTACCCCTTCCATATTAAATAATTCTTTTACGTACATGTGTCTAAATTCCCTATGAGAATCGAGGGTTAAACTATAGTTAAAATGTGAATGCATTCTTCTTATAGACCATGGGTCGCTCCAGATTGCACTTCATATAGTGAATGAAACATAGAAAATGACTTCAAGTAATGAAGAACACATGAGGAATGTTGAAATCCCCCAGGAAACAAAAAGTTCTACATGCCAAATCCTTTCCAGAATCAACCACATAATGTCACAAGTACGAAGGAACATTATCTAAGCACAAATGTTTTTAGTCTAATGCTTTAAAGTGTTAAAAAACTAACACAAAATGGAAAAAAAATATTATAATATAAAGCATCTATCCACCTCGTAGTAACATATCTTGACAATGAACACATAAAATTTAAAAGAAATCTAAAAGCCAATGGATATTTGATGCTTCAGACATCACCGAAACAAAACGTAAAAAAAATTAAATACTCAAAGCAAGGAACAAAAGAAGCGACTTTGGAATATATTCTTAAGCTCATTTAAGCACAAAATTTTGTTAAATAAAAAAAAATGCAAAATTTCATATAACTTACCTACCCAGACAGGAATTTTAAGCAATTCAATATTTTTATTTATTTTAGGATGGAAACATGTGAGCATACATAGATGTCGGCATCTTTGTTTTTATATAGGAGAATACAAAATATGAGATAGTATATATCTAAACTAGAAGCCTCCTTTGGCTAAGCAACCATGTATAGGAGGACTCATCTGTCAAATTCACCCAAGTGTAAAACCTGACTCAAATGTGCCTCTATAGTTTGAAGTTTAGTGGAATATGAATTTCTATATCTCATGTCATCATCCTCGTCAATTATGCTGAACTCAATGAACTACAATCTTACGACAATTTAAAATAATTAAAAGCCAAAACATTCCAAAAAGAGAAAACAATGAGTCAAAACAAATGGAAATCTAAAGTACAAAACTATAAAAAAGATCTATAGACATAAATGAAATACCAAGAGGGATCTCTAATTTTGAAAACAAAGACGAGGCATATATGCAAGGCATAACACGTTCCATCCCTCCCTCTCCATTCAGATGACATATGCTTTATTATAATTTTTTCCTAGCTTTATAAAAATTAGTTGTTCAAAATGTTCAAATCCCTACACCGAAATCCTCTTCTAAATTTACTACTTAATTTATAATTAGTTTTGTTGCAAAAACTGACAATCTATACGATCTTGATTCATTCTAGAAAGCTTCGAATAAAAATTGCAGAGCAAAAATATGTTTGACAGCCTCCAAACAACTTACAAAGATCATGAAATAGTTCTTAGTCTATTAATAATTTCTGATTCACAATAGAGAACCTAATGTTGGGTGTTTTTCTAAATTGCTACCTTTTCCCACGTGTAGGGTGCAGACTCATTTGTATTAATGCCTATCAAGACAGAGCAAACTACCATATCTGACAAAATTCTTTAACTTTTGGGCCTCGATGTGTGATGACAGGCTTTAGTTTTCTTGCTTCTACTCGGGGGATGTGACATTAACCATAGGCATGTGTGTCCAACTTTTCAATAATAAATTTTCAAAAACACAAGGCGGGGCCCGTTCAAATGTAGGGATTTGAAAAATTCAACCAAGGTGGAACTTTTCGCAATCTCTTCTCATTGTAACAACCAAATTCGTTGTTTCTTAATTATAATTCAGACTGCCAAATTGTCAAGCTTAAGCGAATAACAAAGTTACTTGGTTGAAATAATAACATTAATTCAGATTCAAATCCAAAGCTTGGGCAGTGGTGAATTGAGAAAATAACATCCACTGTGGGGAGTCTAGCTTATTATATGGGGCTATTGAACAACTAAAAACCTACAATTTAGAAAGCATTTCAAGTAATGTTTATTGCTTTTTATGTATTTGTGAATACCATTCACTACATTGCCAAACAATCCTTCACGATTTTCTTTTACTGAAAATGCCAAACAGAAATTAGAAAACGTCAGCTATAGATATCCGGCGCCATTCATCGAAACCAAAAGCATACAGTTTTCATTTATAAGGAAATAAAATCTGACATACCATAAATTGACGATGAGTTCCACTCGATTTAATATTGTTTTAGATTTTACATACTAAGACATGTAAGGAAAATGATTATAAGGATTACAAACTATGATCATGCAGTGTCTGGCATGAGAAGCAGAACACGTACTATGCCAACCATGACCTGCCCATAGTATTTTTCAGTCATAATCATATGATGATATGATATGGGCAAGTCATTCTTGGCTGAGTAACAAGCTCTGCATCCTAATGCAAGACTACCACATGAATCCTTCCTTCCCAAAATGTATTACCAATTCATTGATAGAACCCTTAGAGAGAGACGAATGGACATCAGCCGCTGCAATACTTCCTTATATAGCCGAGTGAATAGGGGAAGGAAATTTATTCGAAAGAAAAGATATTGATGAAAGCTCATTATATCCCTGTTTTCTGGCAAACAGGTCATGTCGGAAAGCAAACAATTTCAATTTTCCGCGGTCTTGTTTATCCTGGCCCTCAATAATTGAGGACCGCTGAAAGCTTTCTGGCTGGTGCCATTCTCGCTAGTGGAGAATTTCCTAAAGCGAGAAGTTTTGATTTAAGTGTTCATTTTGACGTCGACATTAAATAAATTCATATATAAAGATGATTCCGTTCTAAGTTGTCATATTGATTTGGCTTTAATGAAATCGTGAAAAGTAACATACTTCTCGAATAAAGGTAAAGTTACAAAGCTTTAGGAATAAATATAAAATTCTATACCCTTGGGAATAATTGGAAAGCTGCATAAATTTTATATATATATATATATATTGTAATACCCATCAAACCCTAATACAAGTTTGTGCTTTTTAAAGAACTTTAGATGTTTTCTTATAGCTTAATACTTGTTTTCCTATAAGTTGTTTATAATGATTTCATCAGCTTGTACCTGTGAATTCTAATATCAGACATTATCTGTAGGTATCATTTACATTTGTCTTTTTCTCCCTGTATGTATAAAGGACCTTCAATACCTTTTTGAACACAGTTAGGATGTTATGATATGTACTGGATGAATATAGATATATTCTTTTACTAAAGTTACTTTCAATGAATCTTGTATGTCACTTAATGATTTTAGGACATTTATTATGATCATGATGAGTTACTGTTAGTATCAATTATTGACTAACACAATTCTCAAGATTCTAACCCTCATGTTACATTCTTTTTGTGTGTGTGTGTGTGTTTGTGTACATGATGTGTCTTCATGATTCAGGACGAAGTCGTAGTTACTCACATGGATGAGGTCCACACAATATATCGATCCCGATCATCTGTCTACAATGTCTTTTTTAATATGTATATCAATGCACATGCAGTTCTTCTCGGTGATGCAAGTTGTAGGTACTGGGCATCGACTTCACTTGGCTTCACAGGTTTGAGTGTGCCCCAAAATCCTTGATTGTTGTTGTTGTTACGGAGACCGTACCTGGTCTCGCAAGACTAAGCCAATCCCTGATCCTTGTTCCTGGGTTGGGTCTTTTTGGATTTGTCCTTTGATTATGCATTGATGTCCGATTATGGTTGCTTGGTATTTGATCATTGTGGATATTCGTTATAGTCCCTAGGACTAGTTGAATATTGTTTTGTGGTTGGACTATCGGCTAGTAATAATTTGGTGGTATTATTGAATTAAATATGTGGTAATAAGCTTTTTCTAAGTGTATTCATTAATGTATGTTTTATAATAATATTTGTATGGATATATATACACATAGGCATATGGGTGCACACATATGCATATGTCTATATATATATGTTTATATTAATATATTTATATAAATGTTTTTATGTGAGTGTTTATTTATTTATTTATTTATGTGTCCTTGTTATTATAATGAAGGGATCAACTATTGTGTGTAATTAAATCCACTTCATCCTTGGATAAAATAAAGATAAACTACTTATTATTCATTAAAGAGAGAAAGTAACTAATCTTTATCTAAAGTGAAAGTGAGAATAAAATAAAATAATTTACTTACAACATAATAATAAAAAAATAGTAACTAAAGTACTTAATAAACTAAAAGCATTCTCTGGAAACTATCTACACATTAATTTATCTATGAACTATTAAATTCTAAACTAATAACCAATATATGGTTGTGGAAAGTTGCATCGGTTGAAATTTCTCGTGCAACCCCTCCTACACCATATTTATGAAAGGATGATTGTAGAGTAAGGGGAGGATAATAGGAAATTGACATACAACCAAAAGAATATTGAGGAAATTGGTGGTGACATCCGGAGGAAAACTTTGTGATTTAAAAGCTTGAAAGAGTTGGAATTGGCTAGAGTGGACTGGGAACTTCTTCGAAGGTTTCTCCGTAGGATTCTCGGTAGGGTCTACCAGGAAAGAGAATCATTTTCATATGAATGTTGTTCATGATGTGTGTGTTTTATTGTCTGCTATTGTTATATTAGATCAGAGGAAATCTTTAATGGTTGTAATGCTATGTTGCTTTCTTGTATTATTGAAAAGTTGATGACTATCTTCAGGATAGGTAATGATAGTGTGTGTTCATGTCATATGTCCTTCTTTATGAAGTTGTCTCCATTAGATGTGATATCTATTACTTTGAACCTTCATCCTTTGATGCTTGTGAGTTGTAGTACTCTCTCTCTCTCTCTCCATTGTTAGACAGTATGTTTTGAGATTATCCTTCTTTACCTTTCATCTAGTGGCAGGAATGGAACAAACATACCTTGAAGGTAGGATAGATTTGAGGGTTTTTTTGGAAGGAGAATAGAGGGATCTCAACTGGGTATCTCTCTGATTTTTCTTTCCAGACCTCCATCTTACCTAGTTTTACCTGAGAGGCCAATCTGCAAGTTGCTACCTCTGAGATGCATAGACTTTTCCCACCTGCATAGAACTGGGCACCGCCTGCGCAGGATGCGTGACCACCTGCATAGAAAGCACCACCTATGTAGGTTGAACCACCTGCACAGCTTAGGTCACCACCTGCGTAGCTTAGGGTTCCACCCACGCAAGACTCTTCCAGTTTGATTTTTAGGGTTTGGCTTTTACCCGGGGTTGGTCCTAGAAGTTGTCCAAACTTTAGAATACTTGATTTTCATATGATATTATATTTATGATCATTTAGAAACTTGTCATAAGTTTTGGATAGTTTGGGAACCCTGATTTGGGTTAGGGTGGTCTTTGTCTAATTTCAGCCTTAGGACAGAACATAAAATGTAACATTTAAGTATAAGATACATAATTTTAATTTATTATACTTTAAGTTACATTTTATGTAATACCTTCCAGGATGTTTGAGACTGGTTTCAGCCTCCTAGGAGTTCAAATAAAGATTCTAGATTTTGAAGGTTTTAAAGAAATTTCAGACTTAGCCAATTTCAGGAATCAACATGTTTCTGCATAATGATCTTGTTATGATGTTTTGTGGTTTGAGTTGGTACCAAAAAGGAACTGGTTATATGGTTGGGTATAATACTTGATGATTGGTGCATTTTGATGTCTTTTTATGTGTTATCTATCTGCTTGCATGTTGGATTAGGGTTTAGGAATGTCCAGTGGATTAGGGACAATCAATGATCTCCTAAACCCAATCCAATGATTTTAAGATGTTATGATTTGTGTTGGGTTGAAGTACTTGATGTAATCATGTGTTGTAAATTCATTGTGATGTATTTGATGCAATGTGGATGTGTTTTATCTATCTGTGTACTTGATTGTTGTTTAGGGTTCTCTAAAGGATTTAGGACAACTAGTGCTTTCCTAAACTCAATTGTTGATGTTGTGAAAATGTTACGTCTTCCTATGGATTATTATGTGGGTCTGTTGTGCCCTTTTGATGTTTACTAAAGGTAGGGAACCTAAGAACACTAGGTGAGTGGCTCACAGTGGAGGTCGGGGCCCTAAGTGGCTAGTAACAGGAAAACCCATTGTGGATTTATTTAATCAAGTGATAACAATAATAATTTATGGGAAGGGAATTACACATTAACTAAGATAAGCCTCGCCCATGTCGGTAGTGCTAGTAAAGGCTACGGATGGGAGTGGGAGAAGGTGCTATTATGATAGCACAAGTGGAGAGCCTCGTTCCTATGAGAGATGTTCGGTTCTGCATGTGCCTACTTGGGGGCCGGAGCCCAGAGTGGCTGATGGGTAACCCAAGGAGTGAGGGATATGCGATGACACTCACCTAGCATGTGTCTTAGAGTTCGTACCAATGTGCTTTATGTCTTTGTGATCTTCTTGTGTTTTTAGTTGTGTGATGATTTGGGAAGGGCTATCATTACCTTAGGAGTATCCTAGTTGTACTTTCTTGCATGGACCTTGGTCTCTGTCTCCTATCACAGGGGAGTGGAATCTTTTGGATCCACATGGTTGGGTGGTAAATATATTTATATCGAGGTTCTGTTTGTGGTCCAAAGGATGTTCTTGGCTCCTGTTCATTTTGGATTTCCTGTTTTGAAGACTTCTTATTATATATGTAAAGATGTGCTTATGCATGTGCATTATTGTAAAAGAAATTTATTGTAAATCATTAGATCTGATGATATGATGTATATCAATGTAATTCAAAGCAATGTATAAGGGAATGGGTAGATCTAGGAAAAAGGAAAGGGAAAATATTATATGTTATCAATATGAAAATATAATTGTTTAGGGTATTTATTCATGTATCTTTTATTACTTTTGGTATTATAAATGATCTTAGACTTAATACAAAATATTGTATTTATGAATGAATGTGCTATCTCTTGATGTATGGCTATAGAAAACTATTATGAGTTATTAAATATATGAATAAATAGCTATAGAATTTAATATTAGATTATGGTTACTATGTTTCACAAATGCGTATGAAATAATAAAGTATATAGGGCATTGCATATCCATCGAATGTTTATCTTTCATCTAAATGCTTAATGAATAGTGTAAATAATGACATAAGTTTTGTAAAGGATAACTCACATGGATGCATGTTAAAATATTAGGATTGATGGTAAAATCATATGTTAAACTTAACGTTAAGAGTAAAGAAATTCAACGCAAACTTATATTAATCAATCAATGCTTTAATGGTCAAATGATTAGGTTGGATTATGTTGCTTCAATAATAGTGTTAGGGAACCTGGGAGGACTTAGATTAGTTATAATATTTCAAAAAGAAAAATATTCACATCTCTTAGTAGTTAGTTGGCTTGTCCTCCTAGGTTCCCTGGCAGTGTGTGACATATGTGTGTGTGTGTGTGTGTGTGTGTGTGTGTGTGTGTGTGTGTGTGTGTGTGTGTGTACATATATATGTATATATAGAAATACTAATCAAATTATATTAATTCAAATAACAAAATATATCTAGTAGAGATTAAAGCGGGAGGAAAAAAACACTCCCTTCAACCACATGGGTACTACCCTAGAGTCATATGTGTCATGCTGAGAAACTGAAAAATATCATAATAAGAAAGTTTTATTTAAACATTTAAGTGGGCCTAGCACGCAAGAGACACACCCTTGAGAAGCCAAGGCAGTAGCTAACAGAGGCGGAGGGTCTGGTTCATCCTTCTTTCCCATCCTGATTGTGGTTCTGGATCAGGGTCTAACATGGTCCAAGCATTTGCATTATTTTCTTCATTCTCCTTATCCTCATGCAAAAGAGAGATCGCCAATGCCAATCTAGGGAAGCCTTTGGAAGAGGAAGGTCAACCAAAAGCATTACCCTGAGATGGCCAGCTAGGTGAAGCTGGCAGTACCCAAGTTGGATTAGTGATGTGAAACAAGCCAGATGGAGAACCTCGAAGGCATGGAGGAACTATCAAACTACATGGGCTAAACCAATTCTAGGGGGAATGACGAGGAGGCAGCTGTGAATGTGAATATGCTCATCTACTACAAGAAACATGTTGATGAAAACTCCCATGAGAAGAAGAGCGGCCACTAGAAATAAATTTCTCAGGAGGAACCCTAGCCACCGTGCAGGGAGCATTTCCCCAATATTGAAATAATTCTTGTATATGGGCCACCTCAAGGGTGACCTAATCGGCCTAGAATTGAATCTATAATATGACATTATTTCATATACAAGATTGAGCAAATATGGACACATTATCATCAATAAAAATGTGGGGAAAAACTACCACATTTATATGTTTCCAAAAAGAAAAAAATAATCTCCATCCTTAAAGTGTGCGAATGCTACAGGAAGGGAAAGGGAAGTGATGGATTATCTTTGAGGAGAACTATATGCCATAAGAACATGCTGGGGAAAAATGAGGAAAAGAAATTATGGATTGAGACCCAATAATTATGAGCTCGACAAAAGAACCCAAAATAGGTAAGAAAGGACTCAGCTTGACCACAAAAAATGACAAAAATTATCTGGGATACCCTAATAGTGAAGATGAGAACCAAAAGTAAGCCTTGAAAAAGAATACACCAAGAAAATTGTGCAATTTTAAGTTCTTTAATACTAGACCAAATTATACTGAAACACAATCTCCATGTAGAATGAGTGGACTACAAATGCTGGCACTAGTTCAAAATGTTCACCATGGGAAAGTGGCGTGAAAGCCATTGGTAGTCTTAGTGAGTTTTATATCTTTGGAAAGTCTATTCTGGGTACCACTTCCAATCCTTCCACCAAGGTCTAAGACTTCTTATACCAATCTTATGCAAGACCTCTCCTGGCAAGAAAGAAATTAGCAGCTCAAAAGTGTCTTTATGCTTTTGGGTTAAGCAATATTAAACTCGTCCATCCTCACAAGTACAGATAGACATAGTTGACCTAAAAAAAAGGTCCTTTGGGGTTTGAATACCATGTCTATCAAAGTGTAGAGTATGAATACCAAGAATCTGAGAAAGAGATAGATGTTGCATTTGAATTAGTGGAGATGACCAGATGTTGTGTTGGTTGAAAGACAAGCCATCTGTGAAGCCATAACCATGCCACCTTAGCCACAACTTGGTTTCTACCCAAGCACACCAAATGCTTCTCACAACAAAGAAACCCTAGAATTGAACTAGTTCCCTCATGAATTAAAGGGGTCGAGAACCAATGTCTCTCTAGGTTGTACGATGTGAAGGAAACCCAGAAGACATGCAGTGCCAACGAAGAATTTTCTAGGCCTCATCGTTAGAAACACATCAACCCACCTATTTAATACAAAGATATTCCCCTTTCCTATGTGTAGAAATGAGGCCAAGATAACCAAAATGCGGAGGTAGGCAACAGTATTCCTCAACCACTCGATGAAAATTTTATTTTGAGTATCACAAGCCCATAAAAAATCTCGCAAGAGTCTCTCAAGCTTAACATAGGATGCTTTGGAAGGAGACCAACATGAGGAACAATAAACAAGTGTAGCTGTCAGAGTTTTAGAATAAATTGGAAACTTGCATGCCAATAAAAGAGGATTGGTCAACTAGTAGGCTAGCTTGGTCTCAATTTTAGCAAGCACCACATTCCATATATTTTTAGTCGAGCCATGAAAATAAAAAGGTATACCCAAGAAGCGGAATACTTGACCATGCTAGATCAGTTTCTAATCATAGTGTAGAATCCATTGAGATGCTGGAAGGAATGGTTGTCTATAACAGAGGGTTTTATGCCATTTAATGGTTGAGCCAGATCCCAAACAAAAAGTGTCTAGTCATTAATGAGCATGGTAGACATTATCTTGATCCTAAATTAGAGTAAGAAAAGAGTCATCTTCATAATGGTTGTTGACAAGCTGGTTGGGAGAATTGGGAAGACAAATGTCATGGACATGGCCTACAACAATTGCTAAAGCAAGCAAGTAACCAAAACCTTCGACAAGAGGAACATACAATGCAGAATCCAAAGGTAAACCTTTCCGAATAGATCTATGCAAGCCAAAATTGGTGGACTAATTACCATTAATTATAATACAAGCATTGGCATCTACGAGAAAAATTTGAACAGAAAGAATCAAGCGGAGGCTGAAGGCAAGAAATTTTAACATGGCTGAAATAAAAGGCCATTCAGTCATGTCATATGATTTTGCAAAATCAATTTTCAAATAAATATCATTGGGTGAGATTAGAGAGGCCATTCGATACCTTCCCAGAAAACAATAATATTATCTAGGATAAATCAAGACTGAATGAATCCTATTTTCTTAGGATGAACAATTTGAGGTAGAAGATTGCAATTTTTTTGAGTCAAAACTTTAGCAATAATCTTGTAAGACACATTGAGAAAGGTAATAGGGTGCCACTTTCATATATCTTTTAGATCTCTAGATTTAGATATGAACTTTAATTTTCCTTGTTGATTGCTAAGAAAAAGAGCCAGTTTGAAAGGATTGTAGATAGACATGGTATCATACATAGAGAAACTAGATTCCTTAAGGTCTTGTATAGAAAAGGTCTAGTCATAGATGACCCATTGAAATTATTATAGATGATTAGTGAAAAATCTTCGGTAGAAATATACAAAATATTGCATAATGTATGGTAGTTATGTAAGAAAGGAAGTGGCCTTCCTGATCCTTTTAATACTGGGAGTGGAATGTCTTGGTGTAGAGAGGTAAAAATTCCATACTAGATTGACCTCCCACTTTTAGCCAATGCAATCATGCCTTTAGCTCAGCTCCTCTAGAAGCATAAGTGTCAGCAACCTGCTTTTGGTGATGAAGGGTTTCCACTTGAATCTCTAATTCAATTGAAAAAGGATGAGTTTCCAAGCTGTCAATAACTACACACAAATCCTTGGTGGTTCGTGTAGAAGATTGACAGCAAAAATACACAAGTTATTTGTCACAATAATATATAAATTTAATGGTGTGAAGAATAACATCATTCCACCACCAAATACAACCCATCACTTGTGTGGGTTGACATTGTAGGTTCCAAACTCTTTGAATATTGGCCAAGGTAGGTGAATGAGTAAAAAATGAGGTGTTAAAAAAAGAGAGTTAGGGGAATGTGGAAAAGTAGCACACCATTCTATGGAAAATGTAATTGGAAAGTTGTCTAATAAGATGACATTAGATAAAGGAAAGACTCACGAGGATTTATTTGTCCCAAAAAAAAATATTAAGAGGAGATCATAGAATGATCCAAAAATTTAAATACTCTATCATAACCAGCCCAAAAATTACTTCAAGTATTCCAAAATACATGTGGAAGGTGATGGTTAGCATTGAGATAAAAATATCCCAATTTATTGTGCATGTAAGACCAAGCCCTATGTTATTCAGTTGTCCAACATAATGATGTAAATCCATCCTTATCAGGTGACCTCAAACATATTAAAGTCTTCACACAAAACCCAAGTAGACATTAGTAATGAGACAACATACCATCCACACAGGTAAGCTCTTTTCACCATACCATTAGAGGCTTAGATATTAATTATACCAAAATGTTGATTGTCAATTTTCAAAATAATCCACACAAACCTATTCATCTGATCTTCACCATGGGATATTATTTCATTTTGACAAGGTGGCACCAACACAATTACCACCCCTCCTCTACAAACTTTATGGGTTCAGAAAAAATTTAAACTATGAGGCCGAATGACACGACATGTAGTTGTAACCAAAAAACATGCTATCTTAATCTCCTCAATATACACTACATTAGATTGAGGAAACCTATAATGAAAATATTGAACAAAATATTTTTGAGAGGTTGGTAAGACCCCTTACATTCGAGGATATGAAGTTCATTAAAAAACATTGTTCGTGGTGTCCTCGTCTCCAAGAGAGAAGAAAATATTCTGTAAAAATTAGAACTTGAATGAAAATAAGGGTAGAGATATCCTGGGAAAACCTATCTTTTTCTAGGGAGTGCATTCTCTATCTCATTGAACCCAAGTCCGCTATGACGGAGACAACACAATTTACCTGCACTATCTAGTGAAGTTGGTTATGGAGCTATGGCTTCCATGATGGAGCCATGAGAACCAGTTGATGAAAGAGATTTCCCCTGAGAACCAGGGTTTGAAATAGTCTACACTGGAGGACTAGCATTGGAAAGCTTGATAGAAACAGGTTCCTAGGTTGGAAAAGTTGAGATGAATTGAGTCCACTTAGGTGGAGAAACCATAGATTGCTTGCCTTTGCAGACCATCGTAGTCCAACTAGCATATTCTTTTGAAGGCTCAGGTCCCCAAGAAATGACATTTTATTTTCAATGTCATTTGAATTAAATTTATAGATTAAATGTATGTCAAATTAGAATTAATTATAAAATATGAAAATACAATTATTTGAAAACTTATAAGAAAAAAAGGGTGCAAGTCTTTTCTTTGTACATATTCTTTTGTAAGGAATGCTTCTTCTTCATTATTTCCAAAGAAAAAATAATTTATTTAATAAGTAGAAGTTTAAAATATATAGATGTAAATATTAAGGATTATCATGGATGGAGAGTCAGATGGGTGGTCTCGTGGGAGTTTTTTTCTCAACCAAAACCAGAGAAAATTGATGGAGTTGAACAAGTATATTTCATATGGGTAGTAGCATCAATATGTTGCCTGAATGCATTTATTTAATGAGAAATTAGCTTCAGGAATCCTTTCAATTCCCTAAGCTTCAATGCTGGTGCATGATCTACATTTTCAATCTCTTAAAAATTTACATACGTCCTCAATTTCTAGTACCACATGTCCCCGCCTTTTAAACTTGATGTTAACGTTCCAATATTTATATGTAGGGCTAAATTTGGCTCTAGAATGGTTGAGCTCAAGGGTACATGTGCAAGATCATGGGGGGCCAAAAAGTGGCGATGTGAAAAAAATCCACTTTTCACTCATCCAAAAGCGCATGAAAGCGCTTGTTGACTTTTTAGTAGGCTTGGGTGTCAGTACACTTGGGCAAACCTGACACTAAAGCACAGGCCTAATCGGGTACCCAATTTTTTTAGGTACCTAAAAATATCAGATACCCGATATTTTCGGGTACCCGAAACCTGTGGCATAAATCAAAAACCGGCGGGCCGATTTCCTCATTTCTCCCATCGCTTTAGGTTTCCAAAATGGCTAGAAATATCATATACATGATTTTTTCGGGTACCTGATTGCTCCAACAACAAATTTGACTCCACTGCTTATCCGGTAAGTAAATTTTTGTTATGTCTAGATTGATTTTTTTCATTTTCATGTTAAATGTAGTTTTTTTGGTAAAAATAGGGTTTTGTATTGATTTTTTCAATAATATATGAAATCAATTTGAAATTTATATTTGTTTATTATTTAATCAGGCAGGGCTGACAGCAATGAAGATAATAACCCTCCCCCGCCAAATAATGATCCCCAAAATAATCCAGAACTACTTCAAAACTCTCAATCTTTAGAGAATTTGATACAAGAGATTCTGAACACTATACGAGGCTTCAAAGAGACATATAAGAATATACCTACCTTAGCTCCTATGCTTGCCACCCTAAATAACATTGTTGAAAACATTGACACCCTTACGTAGTAACATAATGATGCTCTTCATTGGCGTGATGATATGCACACCCAATTTGATGATGGGCTTGAGCATGATGGGAATGCTTCCCTTAATATAACTAAGGAAGATATAGCCTCCCTTTTTGTTAATCCTAAAACCGGATTAAAATTTGACCCCAAAAAGCCAAAATTATCAATAAAATAGTTCACAAACAAAGCAATGTCTGCACACTTTTGGGATTGTTGGTGGATGGTTTTTGATAAACCACCCCATAGAAATTTGGAGCTCCCTTTCTATTTCATAAAAAAATTCTATGTTGAGTTTGTGTTTGGTCATAAATTTAATTATTGGAGCATGAGGCCCAACATGGGCATAGGTGGAGGAGCACCTCAAACTAGGCCATTTTCCCAACGCAAAAAAGCCACTACCTTTGTTCCCCCCACTGATGTCGCACCCCCTGCTCTAGTGCAGCATCCTGATATCATTGCAGAGGCTACCTCACAGAGTATTAGGGCCATTCACATGCTGAGTGATCAGTTGATCATGCAGACCAGGTCATTGTTGCCTCCTAGTGTGGATCATGCTAGCGCATCGACATCTGGCAGTAGTTCACATGTATGCATGCCCCATTCTTGCATTATGTGCAAGAATTTGTGCTTCGGACCGCTTACTGATGCTGATACATATCAGTATGTTATTGATGAGGAGGACACAAGAGACGTAGCTACAGAGGCTGCAACACCTCATGGAGCATCTACGTCTCATGAGAGTGCTGAGGAGGGGTATGCAGAGCGATCGAGTCATGTTGATACGGTAAGAGTAAACATTATAAATAAATTTGTCACATGACTTATGTAGTTTAAAAATAATTTATTTATTTAGATTAGTTTTAATCTCTGCATGCACTTATGTATATATATTTGGTCCATTTATGTTCAGAAGATGACAGAAGAGGAGTTGAGGTAGGTGGATGACTCCACACTTTTGGCCATTTCATTTGGCCTTGACACCTATATGGTATATTATAAATTATGTACCCATTAGTTTTTTTTATATTATTTGGTGTACATGCTGAAATCTCTATCAATTAGAGCAATAAAATTCATACATATTTACTAATATATTGTCATCTTATTGTACTCTTGCAGGTCTCAACTAATGTCAGTGGGGGGCACGAGGGGGTTCCTTCCTCATGCATCGACAAAGGAAAGGTAATTAATTGTTTAATATTAACTATGCATGTATATTTATTTTACTTGTGTGTGGTAATAAATAATTTACATGCACTTTATTGTATAGGGTGTGGCTCACGACAATGTCTCGACACAGGTTTGGGAGCCTGGGCTCACAGGCATCTTGATTCGAGGTGATAGCCTGATTGTACGTAGATTTGTACATATTGTTATTTGTATTTTCTAACCAGGGATGTTATGATGAAGTACATTTAGATATAATTGACTATCTTTTTTACTCTCATAGGTTACTCCTAGTGCGAGAGAGGCCCCACGAGAATCATTCCTATCTTTATTGACTCAACCCACTATTCTAGAGGAGGGGTCGGTGGACGTAATTTTTAATTTTAGTTCAATCAATTTATAATTTTATTATGCTATCATCCTATTTTGTAAATTTATTACTCTATGTTGCACCTTGGGCCCCTGCACCACTCTACTAATCTCATTATTGCAAATATA
>MU225442.1:543912-555597 GCA_018584345.1 Thuja plicata
TCTCCTTGAAAGGAACTCATAAACAATTAGACAAACTACCTTATAGCTGGTGTATTTCAAATGCCTTACAAGTGAAACACACTAGAGCACAAACAGAATGCAAAGAGACAAGATAATATGAAAGAGGAAAAACCACAATGTATTCTATTACTGTATTCTGCTTCAACATATCCAGATAAGAAGCTTTCCAAAATATACAAAAATATAGAAATATAACTTACAATAAAATTTCCCAAGACCAATAGGGACCTGCTCTCGGCAGAGAAAAAGGAACCCTTACAACTGAGAAAAGAAAATAAGATATAGAAGAGGGAGAAACCCTAAAACTTCTAGGCAATTGACACATGTCCTTCTCTCAAATCTGATTTTACTCATTCTTTACTCTTTTCAAAAAGATCTGATTACTTAGTCAATTTTCAACTCCACCTGTCTGAGAGAACATCTGATTTTCCTTTAAAATATTACTTTCCTTTTCCCACTAAGAGATTTTCAAATCTGATTTCATCTATTTCTTTAGTCAATATTATCAGGCTTCTTTTGCACCCATCCCTGTACTGGATCCTGCTTGTGGACATGTAACCTGGATTCATTAGCCCAACTCTGCAAGTATACCTTTCCATGAATGCTCACCAACTGACCATAACCTATCAAGATGAGAAGTGACCCCTGACGGCTGCCGCTCAATTTCTCATTAATGAGTCCTCTATCATGACCATGCCTTTACCAGCTGCAACTAAGAGCAATAACTTCTGAGTGGACTCTGCATCCTTTTCCATGCCTCTGAATCTTTCTTTCTTCACCGACATTGAAACAAATCTAATTCAGGGATCAACAGAATCTCTGTGCACGACCTTCTACAATTGAAACCTCTCTGATTAATCCTGGAACACGAGCACAGAGAAATCATGGCGGACGAAAGCTCCAGTGCCAAATCTGCCACCAAAATTTCAAATTTGAAGTCCTGCGACCTCGTGACCAACCGTTAGTCTCTTTTTCGCGAGCGTTTTCTCTTAACCATGGTTTACTCTTTAGACTAGGCGACAATGTAATTCCTTTACCTCGGCTAACCAAAGTCTTTCCAGTGATCAGGCGACTATGTGAAAATCTAAGTCGCGCAGGGTTAACCTTAACTCAGTATCTTTCTCCAGACTACATGACAAGCCGTTGTTCTTATTTCATGATCTCTTTGGTCGCTTAGTCGGGAGATCCTGTATCTTTACCTTTAACTTGAAGCACGTGCCCTTTTCTGTTTACAGCGACCTCGCGACATACCTTAATCGCTTAGTCGGAAGGACTTTCTCCCTAGGGTACTTTTATCACGAGACTTCGCGACCACCGTCAGATCTTTTAATTCCTTCATCGCATGGCTGTCTTTTAATCGCTTTACATTTCCTTATGCCCTTAAATTATTAGGAGACTTTGCGACTGAGGGAAAACATACCCTAGTCTCCTTATCGCTTGATCCCTTTCCTTCATCTGGCAACCCAGCAAAAACCACTATTTCTGTGACAGATGTCATCTTTTCTTTCGTCCTCTTTATGCACACTGGGAATCTGATTCACCGCCCTGATCTGGCGACATCCTGACTGAGGAAAATCTCTTAGCATGAAATAGTTAGTCACTGAGTCGTGACTGTTATCCTCTTAACCGCCAATTATCACGAGACCACACGACTGAAGAAAGAGCTTAACTTTTTGACTGAGCCGATCCAGCGACCATGCGACATGAAGTGAATCGCGAAGTCGGGAGACATTTCTTTGAACTGTTGACTCTTCTCGCGATCACCCGACTGAGGTGGGTCCCATTCCTTTATCAAGCTTTATAACATGAAAATCAAGCGACAACCCGACTAAAGAGAGATCGCCAAGTCTCGAGACACTGATGGAATATTCGATTTCTTAACGAGACTACGTGACACAAAGGGAAAACTAAGTCGGGAGAAGCTTTGGAATATTCGGTCTGGGTTAAGCGATCAAGCGACTTGACTTAAAGCACATGTCTTTAGTGACTTGGAAAAAGTAACGATGAAATATAAAGACATAGCCCAGGGTTTCAAAATACATCGTTTAATACTTGGTTGCTAGGGTTTATCAGGGTTTTGACAATTTTAGCAAAGCTCAGACATGAAAACCTAAAAATTTTTAGAGGGTAGGACAAGGAACGAGGCACAGCAGCCAAAATAGGAAATATAACCAATAGACCCCTTTTGACCCATTTGAATATTCAAATGTGTCCTAAGGGGTCCTACGACCTTTTAAGACACACTCGACCATTCAAATGGGTGAAAAGGGGTCATGGGGTATTCCTACAGGTCCTAATGTGTGATAAGGCATACTAGGACCCCTAGGAATACACCATGACCCCTTTTGACCCATTTGAATGTTCAAATGTGTCCTAAGGGGTCCTACGACCGTTTAAGAGACACTTGACGAATCAAATGGGTCAAAAGGGGTCATGGGGTGTTCCTCGGGGTCCTAATGCGTGATAAGGCATATTAGGACCCCTACAAAGACCCCCTGACCCCTTTTGACCCATTTGAAAGTTCAAATGTGTCTTGAGGGGTCCTACGACCTCTTAGAACACACTTGACCAGTCAAATGGGTCAAAAGGGGTCATGAGGTGTTCTTAGGGGTCCTAATACGTGATAAGGCGTACTAGGACCCCGAGAAAGACCCAATGACCCTTTTTGACCCATTTGAATGTTCAAATGTGTCCTAAGGGGTCCTACAACCCCTTACGACACACTTGACCATTCAAATAGGTCAAAAGGGGTCATACAGTGTTTCTATGGGTCCTAATGCGTGATTAGGCATACTAGGACCCCTAGGAAGACCCCATGAGCCCTTTTGAATCATTTGAATGTTCAAATGTTTCCTATGGGGTCCTATGACCCCTTAATACACACTTGACCATTCAAATGGGTCAAAAGGGGTAATGGGGTGTTCCTAGGGGTCCTAATGCATGATAAGGCGTACTAGGACCCCTTGGAAGACCCAATGACCCCTTTTAACCCATTTGAATGTTCAAATGTGTCATGGGGGTCCTACAACCCCGTACAACACACTTGACCATTCAAATGAGTCAAAAGTTGTCATGGGGTGTTCCTAGGGGTCCTAATGCGTGATAAGGCATACTAGGACCCATAGAAAGACCCTATGATCCCTTTTGACCTATTTGAATGTTCAAATTTGTCCTAAGGGGTCCTAGGACCCCTTATGACACACTTGACCATTCAAATGGGTCAAAAGGGGTTATGGGGTCAATTCTATGTTGTAGTATGCCTTTCAATGCCCTCAAAGCAATTGCATTTCCCTTCTCTTCATCCACCTTTTGTTCCATAGCCTCTTCTGACTTAGGCTTATCTTTAATCTGCATTGGTGGTGGTTGTGCACGCACATACACTACCTCAGGCTTTGCCTCCAATTCTTCTGTTAAATTCTTGATCATCTGATCCCTCTAGTATAGCTGTATGTGGCACATATCTCTATCTTTAGACAGTGCATTTATTTCTTCCAGCAAAGTACTATACCTCTCAGACAATTTTTTAGTCTTGTCCTCATTCAATTGAGCCCAGTGTGTCATAATTTGGGAGATTTCTAAGTCCCCTGTATTTTGTACGGACCACACCATCTGATTCCCCACCATATTCTCTTGAATATTTACTAACTGGGGCTTCTGATTTTTTGGGCTTAAACTCCACATTGCAAAAGCTTGAGATTTCTGGCTACACCCAAATCCTTTTATCATGTCCCCTACTTGGACCTCACTAGCCATCTTAAGATCTGGCTGCTTTCTGATTTGGTTTATAATGAAAGTAGATGCTAAATCCCATCCCTCAGCCAACAATATCCCACTTCCCATCACCATCTTCCTGGCATCCTCAGGCGAGATATTCTCATTCTTAGGATCATAATTCTGTAAGGCCACTAGGACTTCATTTGTAATTGTTTCTTTTCCATCCATAGTTAACTAGGATCTTATTTTCTCTGTTTTGTGCCATCTTAGGAAGTCTTTAAACTCCTCTATTTTTACAAAGCTGTCATCATCTAAGAATTTCTTTTGATGAAGCAATCTTTCATCAACATAGGCCCTGAGTGGTATCTCAACTTCATCTTCTAGGTCAGGCTGTTGCTTCTTGCCTTCCCTGATTGCCTTTCTCAGGTTATGATCATTTAACCTGGTGCCAAGTACTAAGGCCTTAGCCTTGTCTTTTTTCTTACTTTTTCCTTCCACTGAAGGCTGACCTAATTCCAATTTCTGCCTCTTTGCAGCAGGCTCTTCTATATCATCAGGCTGAGTTGCAACTATCAGATCTATAATGTGTTCTTTTGCTCCCTGCAACTGTGGAATCTCAGCCATTTCTTGCTCTAAGGCTTGTTGTGGTGAAGGATACATGGGAGGACATGCAAAATCACTATCATCACCAGTGTCATATTCTGATTCTGAGTGCTCAGGTGACTGAGCACCTTTTTCATCCAGGACTGTATCCAATTGCTCTACAAGCACATAATAGTTGTCTATCATGGCCTTAATCCTATCAAAATATGAGAGATCAGGGTAAAAAACCCCAAAAGGACAACCCATTTCTTTTTATTTGTGTCTCTAGCTTCAACAACTCCTGGATTCTCAGTCTTCTCATATGAATGTCATCCTCATCCAAGATGTTTCTTGTTGCATCTTCTTCTATGCATTCACAGTGAACATTGGTATTAGGGATGGTAGGAGTATACAACTTCCTAACCCCTGCCATGAAGCCCTCTGGGTCAATGTACCTATAAGGGGCTGCCCCCATTCTGTACTTCTCCAACCACTGACCCACTTCATCAATGACATTCTTGCCAATTTTAAAGTTGGAAATTTTGAATTGCCTAGGGGTTATAGTCCCCTTTTTATGTGGTGCAAAGTGCTCATTATCTGTTAACGTCAATTGCCATATGAATTCCATTGCAGCTACTCTTGCAGGCACATGATATGGCAACAAATGAGGTGGGTGAGTAAACCCATATACCCTAATAATGGTGTAATTCTCCTCCAAGAAGAAATCAGCCCAGTTATGATTTCCAGGCCAATTATCTAAATACTCACAGGGCCTAAGCAGTTGTATGATCTTTAATGGGACTCTAGTCCTACTTGTTCCCAAACTCTGCACAATTGGATACACAATCCAATTCTGGAAAGCACAGTAGTCACAATCCCTAGAAGTGTAATTCCAAACCCTGACCCAAAACTGGATAGGATTTGGTGTTGTTTGATAGAATCTCTGAGGAGTCAGATTATGAACATCCATGATTACAAAACTGAAGTATAAAAGAAGGTGCATTAGGACTGAATAATGCAAAAATTTAGGTTCCTTCTCCTTTGGATTCTTTACTCTTTTCTGGGTTGCAACAAAACCCTCATGCATTTTGTTAATTATATGCTGTATATAATCATAGTTGGTACTTGAATGCACCTCTTGCAAGTCTAGTACCATCATTAAGATGCCAGCATTGATTCTCTCTGCATTTCCATCTATCCCTAGCACTCTACACAGGGCATAGGCGTTATACTTAATGTAGAAGTGTAGATCCTTATAATAATATGGATACGGCTCAACCATAGGACCTAAGTAATTTTTCAATTCTTTTAACATATTCTTCTGCAATAAGCCTTTTGCAATACCAGGCTCGGAAATATACCTCTTCTCCTGCTTTGTCATGTCAATTTTAGTAGACATGGTGCTGAATAAGCCAAAGGCTTGCATGAATGAGTTCCTATTTAATATTAGCAGGGTAGTGCCATCATCCATTTTAATGGTCTTTTTCAAGACATCATAGTGATTGGCTAGGTCTAGAAATAGGTCTATATCTAAGAAGACATCAGGAACAAGCAACCTAGCTAAACCACATGTCCAAGGGTTTGATACTGGGATGGGCTTATCAGAGTTTTTATAGAAGTAGGTGAAAAGGGAGTAACCTGTTGTGCCCAGGGTCACAGCATCTCGAATGTTCTTGTACTCATCTAGGAGAACATTAGCATCGGCCTTCTTATTCTGCGTTGAACTAGGAAGGAGACAGAGAAACTCATCAGAGAAACTTGCTTTTCCTTTCTGTTCCTCTCCACTCCCTCCACTTGTTGAAGCAACACTCATAGCTCCGCTCATCCTTGCAACACTCTGAATCTCTCTTTCCTTACCGATATTGAAACAAATCTATCTCAAATATCAGCTGATCTTTCTGTGCACAATTTCCTACAATTTAGAACTCTCTGATCAACTTTGGATACACTACAAGCTGAGCAAAATATCACTCTTTTGAAAATTAGCAACTTGGGCTCTAAAGACTGAAAGCACGGTGAGTACAAATGAATGCATCATCAACTCCTTATAGCCATTATTCAGAGTACACAGCAGTTCTGTCATAAATTCAACATGCTGTGAACTTGAACAAAAACCTAGCCGTAGTTTCTGAGGTTAACAGAAAATCAAATTTTCAAATATGAATCCTCGGAACAATCATAAAACATTTAAAAGAGCTGACATGTCACACTCTAATTCGTTATCTATCTTACATCTCAGCTACTCTTTTTACACAATGATCAAAATATGAGCCTGTGATTGGTTGCCGAGCGATTCACATTGTCACATGAAGAAACTGCTGCCATTTTTTAGATCTTGTAATTAGGTGACTGCACGACTGCATTAAGTCTCTTTGTCATGGGCTTCTGTTACTAACCATGGTTCCATCTCAAGACTTGGCGACAATGTGCTTACTTAACCTTAGCTGACCCAAGTTACAATCTGGTGATCATGTGACATAACTGAAATCATAGTCGTGCACAGTTAACAATAACTCATCATTCTTTCTGAGACTTAGCGACTAACCGATGCCTTTAACCTTTATATTTTTCTCTCTGTCGGTGAACATTTAATTTTTGTTTCAAGACTACGTGACAATGCCTAGTCGCTCAATCGCGGAATCAAGTACTGAGCATTTGATTTTACCTTAACAAGTTATAAGCACCCCCTTTTTGCTTCTCGCAGCTGCGCGACATACCCTAATCGCCAAGTCGAGAGGTCTTTTCCCCTGGGGCACTTTTCTTCTCAGACTTCGTGACCACCGATTGATCTTCTTGTTCTTTCATCTGACAGCTATCGCTTAATCGCTCAATGTTTCATACATACCCTTAAATCATTTCCAGACATCATGACAGAAGGCAAAGAACCTTAGTCTCGAAGTCACTGAATCCATTTTCTCCTTCTCACGACCATGCAATAATCCTTTAAACATCCACCCACCTTACGACACATGTCACACAATCATTAGCTCACTTACTGCATACTAGAGAACTCAGTCATCATCTTGTTCTGGTGACAACCTGACTAAGCATTACTACAAACCACAGACGGTCAGTCACAAAGTCTGAGTCAAAATCCCTTCACCGCTGCTCCATTTCCAGACCACGTGACTGAAGGCCTGACTTAACTGTTAACTTTGACTCATTTGGCAATAACGTGACAAAAGGTAATCGTGAAGTCTGAAGACATTTTCATAACTGTTAAAAATCTCCTGCGATCACCCGACTAAGCAGTGGGTCCCTTTTTTATAAAGCTTTATAGCATAACTATCTTGTGACCACCCGACATGAAAAGAATCGCTGAGTCTTGTAACACTGAGGGAATATTCTAAAGTTAGATGAGACTACGCGACAAAATGAAAATGCAAAGTTGGGAAGACAAATAGAATATTCGCTCGGGATATTGCGACAAGGCGATTCAAATTAAAACACATGCCTTAAGTGAATGGAAAAAGTAACTTTGAAACAGGAAGACATGACCTAGGGTTTAATTTCATCGTTTAACACTTGGAATGACAAGGGTTTTCAGGGTTTTTACAAATTGAGCAAGGTTTTGACTTTAAAACCTAAAACTTGACATGGGTAAGGGCATAATGAACAAGAGATAGCAGGATTTGAGCACATCAAAACATAGAGAGTAGAAAAAGGAACAGGAAAACTGCCAAAACAAGAAACACAACAAACAGTGGCTCTAATGCGAATTGGCTAAACATAGTTTATGAGAAAGAACCACAGAATCTAGTTGTAGACCACCTTTGACGGAGAAAAACCCTAAAGAAGAAAGGGAAATACGTACAGAATTTACAAACAAGGGACAAGGAAGAGAGAATATAATACATACTTACATATGCACTTTGAACCTTTACTCAAAGAAGAGCTTCAAAAACTGCCCATGTACAGGCAACTCAAAAAGATCTCCTTCCATATTCTTCAACAAGTATGAGTCTTTGCCAAATTTTTCTACAATAATGAATGGTCCTAACCATAAAGACTCAAACTTCTTATGCTTGCCTTTATCCTCTACCCTTGCATTCCATTGGATAACTAGATCATCAACTTGGAAATTTCTCTCAGTAGCCCTTCTGTCAAAAAGATATTTCATTTTTTGCTGTAGCTTTACATTTTCTCTCTGACTATTTCTTCTCATTTCATCCAATTCATTCAGCTGCATCATTCTATTTTGCATATTGTCAGAGACATCTAAATGTTCCTCTTGTATGTATTGGTAAAGGGGAAACAAATTTTTAATATGCAATGTCGCTTGTAAACCATACACCAACTCAAAAGGTGACTGACCAGTTGCCTTCTTAAGTGTTATCCTGTCAACCCAAAGAGCTAATCTCAATTTTGTATGCCATGTCCTTTTGTTTTGTTCCAGAGTCCTTTTCAATATTTTCAGTATGCTTTTATTGCTAGACTTAGCTTGTCCATTGGCTTGTGGGTGATATGGGGATGAATATGATATTATAATCACATACTCCTCACAGAAACTTGTCATTTCCTCTGATCTGAAACTCATAGCATTGTCCATAATTAATTTATTTGGCACTCCAAATCTGGTCAAAATGTTTTCTAATAAAAATTCAGTAACCACCTTACTATTTTCTTTTCTTGTGGGGATAGCCTCAATCCATTTAGTAAAGTAATCTGTGGCAATTAAAATCCAACTATGCCCTGCACTAGACTTTTCTTGAAATTCACCAATAAAATCAATACCCCATACAGCAAAAGGAGCCACAGTACTCACTGGGTTGAGTAACAAAGCACCTGCAAATTTCAACTTATTGGATAATTTCTGACATGGTTCACATCTCCTAACATGTGTATAAGTATCCTTGAATAGAGTAGGCCAATAATATCCTGCCCTCAAAATTTTATGGGCAGTAGTCTTAGCAGAAAAGTGACCTCTACATTGTCCTTCATGCATTTCAATCAGGACTTTCTCAGGTTGGTGTTTGTCAAGGCATAGCAATAGAACACCATTCTTATCTTTCCAGAACAAATCTCGTTGAATCAAAATATATCTTTGAGCTTGCAGCTTCAAACTCCTCTTCTGATTATCAGACAAATGATTAGGACATTTAGCATTTTTGAGGAAGAAGACAATATCAGTGTAATAGGGTTGCCTCTCTATACTGGTAATGGCTTGATCATGTGCCTCTATTTGATTTGATTGCACTAAATCCAGGTTCTCCTCTGTCATAAGTTTGGCCAAGCCCTGAACTCTTACCAATTTGGTGATATTGATTTACAGATTGAAGTCTTGAATCCTTGTAATCCACTTGCACCTCTTACCAGTGACTTCTGACTGTGTAAGAAAATCTTTCACTGTTGAATGTGGAACATAGGCCTACACCTTGGCACACACCAAGTAGGGCCTAAAAGACTTCACAACCTTTACCAATGCATAAGCTTTCTTTTCCATTATTTCATAGTTAAGTTCTGCAGCTTGCAAGGATTTACTATAAAAGGCTATGGGATGTTCAAATCCTTGCTCATCTTTCTGAAGCAAAATTGCAGCAATCGTATGAAATGAAGCAAATGAAAATAAGGAGAAAAGCTTAGTGTAATCTGGAGATTTCAACACTGGGGTTTCCTGCACTACCTTCTTTATCCTTTCAAAAGCTTGTTGAGCCTCATCATTCCAAACAAACTTAGTATCCCTTTTTAACAACTTCACAATGGGCTTGACAATTTCAGCAAAATTGGCTACAAATCTTCTGACAAAATTAATCTTTCCTAAGAAAGATTGTACACCTTTTAAGTTTCTTGGAGCAACTACCTTATAAATTGCCTCACTCCTTTCAGGGTCTATTCTTACCCCTTCTCTGTACACTATATGTCCAAGCAATTTTCCCTCTTTAACTGCAAAATGACATTTCTTAGGATTTAATGAAACACCATATTCTAATGCTTTATTAAAAATCCTACCCAAATGATCACAATGATCATTAGCCTTCTTAGAATATGCAGTTAAGTCATCTTGGTAAACAACCATGAACAAATCAATAAACTCTTTGAAAGCAACATCCATGGCTCTCTAAAAAGTTGCACCTGCATTTATCAAACCAAAAGGCATTCTGATATAAACATATGTTCCCCAAGGAGTCATAAATGCAGTCTTATATTGCTCTGACTCTTTGACTAGAACTTGGTTGTAACCTAAAAAACCATCCATCATTGATAGTAATTCACAACCAGTCACCTTATGCAACATTGCTTCCATATTAGGCAATTAATAATTATCTTTCAATGAAGCAATATTTAGATTTCTAAAATCAACACATAACCTGATGTCACCATTTTTCTTTCTAACTGGCACTAAATTTGATACCCATGTTGAATGTCTAATAGGTTGGATTATCCCAGCATCCTTGATTTTTATCAATTCCTGCTGCATTTTGGGGGCCAACAAGGGGTTAATGGGTCTTTGTTTCTGTCTAAATGGCTTGACATCTGATTTCAGAGGAATCTCATGTTGAAATTGGTCCTCTCTATATGCCTTCAAGTCCTCATATGACAAGGAAAAAACATGCTTGTATTTTCTCAGTAATCTGATCAGGTTTATCCTTGCATGAGAGTCCAGACCTTTTCCTATATAAACTATCTGAGGACCATTTTCTGATCCTAAATTTACTTCTTCCAAATCCTCCATGTTAGCATTGCTTATCTTGGCTGAGTCATTTTGTTTACTAACAAACAATGCTTCAAGTTCAACTAAATCCTTAGGAATCTGATTCAAACTCAATTGAACAATTTCATTTCCCAAGATGTAATCTTTCCCATTGTCTGATTCCAATAAGGAACTGCAGTCTATGCTCTGGTTTTCATACTGATCTAAACATTACATGAACCTTAGAATATCTTGATCATCTTGGAACACTTGCCAGTTATATATGTTATCTAGGATAACTGGTCTTGTTTTAACTTCGAGTATTGATACTCCATGTAAGGTCAAATCATCATTCTTCAAAGCAACATTTTCTAGAAAATCAGCCATAATATTTTTTGACCTTTCCAACCAGATTATATTAAAATCATCAAATATCTCAAGTTGATCCCAAATAGCATGTTTGTACATTTTCAATCTGTCATTTTTTACAACATATTTGGATCTGACTTGTGCTACCACTAGCTTAGAGTCACCATAAACCTTTAAATATTTTATACCATGTTTGATAGCAATTTCAAGTCCTAAAAATAAGGCCTCATACTCTGTAGTGTTGTTAGTACACTGAAAAGCTAGCAGAAATGAGTATTTAAAAGTTGTACCTGATGGGGATATCAATAATACTCCTGCCCCTGATCCTTCTTTAGAGAAAGCACCATCAAAGTACATTTTCCATATCC
>MU225442.1:641340-685389 GCA_018584345.1 Thuja plicata
TGAATAACTTTGATAATAGTGTCTTACCAAACATAGAGTTTGCATTCAAAACTTCTATGAGAATAAGTAAATCAAGTCACAAAAACACTATGAGAAAAGATAGTGATAGTGAAAATGAAGAAGATGACCTTTACGAAATTGAAGCACTTATGGATAAAAGAATGCAAAGAGGAAAAGGTAAATACAAAGATAAATTACCACTTGTTTGTTTTAATTGAAAAGAGATTGCACACTTTGCTACAAGATGTACTAACAGAACAAAAGATAACAGAAGTAATGACAGATCTTTTGAGAAGAAGTCTGATAGAGGTGATTACACAAGCTACCAACAATAAGAAAGAAGAGATACCTGAGACTATAAGGACAAAGGAAAGAAGGTCAGCTACCTATCAAAATGCAAGGATGATGATACTGACACCGAATCTGACGAAGACATCGAGATGGTGTTTGTGGCTGTAAAAGATGATTCAGATGATGATGAAGAAAGGTATGTAGAAACAACTCTCATATCTAAAATTAGCAAAAATGATGTTTGGATCATAGATAGTGGCTGCAATCATCATATCAATGGTGATAAGAAAAAGTTTGAGACTTTTTAATACTACAAGGGTGGATCAGTAAGAATGGGAAATGATATACCTTGTCTAGTTGAAGGTAGAGGAACAATAATGTTGAATAACCAGATAAAGTGTGAGGATGATTATTGGGTAAATGGATTGAATTATAATCTATTGAGTGTTTCTCAGTTGAATAATTCAGGTCAGAAAGTTGCATTTAAAAATAATAAGGAAAAGATCTTCAACAAATATGGAAATTTGATTGGTACCATTGAACAGACAAAAGGTAACTTATTCTATTTGAATGATACTAACTCCACTTGTTTGATTTCTACAAACTAAGACATATGGTTATGGTACAAAAGACTATGTCATGTGAATTTTGAAAACATGATAAAGATTAGCAAAAAGAGAAATGTCAAGGGCTTACCAATGATGACCAAGCCCGACAACATTATGTTTAAAAACTATCAAAAAGGTAAAATGACAAAGTACAGTTTCAAAAGAAAAACCCATACATTTGATGCTTCTAGAATTAGTCCATACTGATTTATGTGGACCTATAAGGAAAAAGATTTATTATGGAGATAGATATTTTATTCGCTTTGTTTATGATTACTCTAGAATGATGACAATTATGTTTCTAAAAGATAAATCGTAGCATTTAAGATGTTTAAATGGTATAAGGCTATGGTAGAGAAAAAAAGTGGTAAGGATCTCAATTTTTTGAGATTAGATAAAGGAGGTGAGTTTATATCAGAAGAATTCACTAACTTTTGTAATGAGCATGGTATAAAGAGATAGGTTTCTGTACCAAGAACACCACAACAAAATGGGATTGCTGGGAGAAGGAACATATCAATAGTTGATTGTGCTAGACCACTGATGATAGAAAAAGACATCACTCCAATATTCTAGGGTGAAGCTATCAGTATTGTTGTTTACACACTGAATATAGTACAATTGAAGAAAGACACCAAGAAGACACCTTATGAGCTATGGTATGGATACACACCCAATATAAGTTATTTCAAAATTTTTGGCAGTTAATGTTATATCTTAAAAGATGATAGAAATGAAAAACTTGACTCCAAGAGTGATGAAGGAATTTTTCTAGGGTATTCTACCAAGAGCAAGGCTTACAAATGTCTAAAAAAAGCCTCTAAAAAAATTATTGAAAGTGCAAATGTAAAGATAGATGAATTTGCAAAGAAGAATGAAAAAGAAAGCACTAAAGAACCAGAGGACTACAATGAGTTCACTTACAATGAGGAACCTGAAACTCTACCCTACCAAAAATGTAGAGCTCCTGAGATACAAGTCATTGCTCCCGAGTATCAGGCTACATATACCAACGGTCAGGATAATGATCAAGATAATGTGCAAGGTGATGAAGAGAAAGATGAAGAACAAAACAATGATCAAATTGATAGACAAAGAACTGTACCTATACTTGCAAGATATGTAAGAAGGAACCATCCAAAGATCCAGATCATAGGAGATAAGAAAGATGGTACAGGAACAAGAAGTAAGTCTCTAAACTCAAGCTGTCTAATTTGTGAGTTTGAGCCCAAATCTGTCAATGATGCACTTGATAATGAAGAATGGATAAGTGATATGAATGATGATATTGAGCAGATTGAGAAAAACAAAACATGGTCACTTGTGCCAAGACCAGATGACAAGAATGTCATCGGTACAAAATGGATATTCAGGAATAAGCTGAATGAGAATGGAGAAGTCACAAGGAACAAAGAAAGACTAGTATGCAAGGGCTATGCACAAGAAGAAGGTATAGAATATTGAGAGACCTTTGAACCCATTGCTAGGCTAGAAGGAGTAAGAATATTACTTGCTTATGCTACATTCAAAGGATTCAAAGTATATCAAATGGATGTCAAATCAACATTCCTAAATATAATACTTGAAGAAGAGGTATACATTGAGCAACCAAAAGGGTTTGTCAATCCAGACAAGAAAAACATGGTATGTAGACTTAAAAAATCCTTGTATGGATTGAAATAAGCTCCAAGAGAATGGTATTAATGACTTCATTCCTATCTAATAAGTATTGGATTTGTAAGGACTAATGAAAATAGTAATCTTTATTTAAAGGAAGATACTACTACTAACACTTTGATTGCTAAAATATTTGTTGATGACATCATATTTGGAGGCAATGATATGCTATGCAAATCATTTGCAAATGAAATGAGAAAAGAGTTTGAGATGTCTATGTTTGGAGAAATCAAGTTCTTTCTTGGTCTCCAAATAATGCAACAAGGAGAAGGTATTTTCATTACACAGTCCAAGTACATCAAAGAGGTCTTGAAAATATTCAAGATGGAAGAATCCAAACCAGTTGGAACACCGATGGAAACTGGATGTAAGTTGACAAAGGAGGATAGGACAATAGAGGTAAATTAGAATTTGTATAGATCAATGATTGGAAAACTCATGTATGTTGTACACACTAGACTAGATATTTCACATGCAGTAGGAATTGTTGCTAGATTTTCTGCTAACCCTAGAGAATCACATATGACTGCTTTGAAAAAAATTCTAAGATATCTAAAGAATACTAAGGAATTTGGGTTATGGTATAGAAGAGAAGGCAGATTTGAACTTAAGGTGTTTACCGATGCTGATTGGGATGGAAATCTTGATGACCGAAAGAGCACAACTGGAGGAGCATTCTTTATGGGTGACAAACTTGTCACATGGATTAGGAAGAAGCAAGGATGCATCTCTCAGTCTACTATAGAAGTAGAATATGTTGCTGCTGCTGTAAATTACTCAAATATTGCATGGATCAAACAATTGTTGGAAGGTGTGTATATGAAGATCTCAAAACCAATGATTATCTATTGTGATAACACTAGTGCAATAAATATTTACAAGACTCCAATCATGCATGATAAGACTAAACACATTGCCATCAAGTATCATTATTTAAGAGAACAAGTTCAAGAAAAAGAGGTGATACTTGAGTATGTGCAATCAAAAGAACAATTGGTTGATATCTTCACAAAGCCACTGCCCAAGGATACATTTGAGTACTTAAGAAAGAGACTAGGGGTCAAACCCTTGTCTACTAGTCATTAAAATCACTGAAGGTTGCATCAGCCTACATATTATCAGAATATCAATCATGTTGATGCAAGAAAAGAGATGAAATTCAAAAGATACATCTATATACAAACATGTATATATCAGAACCAAGCACCAGAGCATATTGGTGTATTACTGATGGATAAGGGAAATTCAAAGAATATATTATGGATAGGAGAAAAATGATTGCTTGAAATGAATGTCATATATTTGTAAAATATTTTTTTGGCATTGCTATCAAAGGGAGAGAGATTATCCATATTATCACATCCTTCAGGAAAAATATAGATAGATTATCCATTATCAGATTAGTCCAATAGGGAGAGATTATATCGTAAGGGAGAGAAAATTGTATGAAAGATTATACAAAGGGAGAGTTGCTGACAAAAGAAAAAGACATCAAAAGAGAAATAAATTGACACAAGGAGAGGTCACAACACATCAGAAGAAAGAGAACTGCAGGAATCAAATCTAAGCTAAAACAAATCTTACTGAAGTTTAGACATTTATCAGTTGAAAAAATGGAAAGATTGGTAGTTTTATGAATCTCAATGATTGTATTTAATATTGTATTAGAAATAGTATAGTGTGATAATATAGTATGTTGCCATCAATGCCAAAGGGAGAGATTGATGACATGTAAATGATTGAATGTTTGATAATGTTAAGTTGAAGATAATGCAAGGCATTAAATTAGTTAATAGTTTCTATTGTCATTGATGTCAACTTGATATCATCTGTACGGTCATGTACATAATGCAAAAGACTTCAAAGAATCAATGGAACAAAGGTTATGCTTTCAGAAATGCATAAAAGTCAAGTATTCACTAAGTGATAGACAACACCAACGGAGTGCACACCATCAAAAAAGGCAAAGAAGAAAAGTCACAGTGATACCCAATGAGCAGAAGACAATGTTTCCCAATGAAGCAAAAGCACAGGATGCCTGACGAGCTAAAAATAGAGTTGGCCGATGAGTAAAAATCCAATGATGCCCGACGGATGGATATCTCAAAACTAACTAGAGTCACACTGATGGAAATGTCAGATGTCACCGATGACTAACTGCAGAGTTGACTGACAAAACAAAGAGCTCAGAAATGACAAAATATCTAGCTAGCAAGAACTAAATATAGACTTAACTGGTTGTTTTCTTTGTTTTATTTGAGCAGAGTTAAGTGATTGATTTAAAGATGATTTGTACACTTGGCATGAAGATAACTACGAGACAAATCAGGAGTTCTACTTTAAATCTAATTGGCTGGATTGTTTTTCACACCAAGAATCAAGAATCAAGAAATAATGAATATCATATCTATATAAGAGATAGGCTTAATTCATTTTCAATATCACATTCATGAAAAGGGGATTAAGGGGAGTGAATGAAAAGAGGATGCTGAAGAGAAACTAATGAAGAAAAAATTCATGTAGTACTGATCAATCAAGCTGAAGGAGAGCTAAGGAATTCTATAGACACTGACAAACAGTGAGCACAACATCATAGAGAAGAAAGTGTGGAGCACAAAAGAATTGAATTGATACATTGATCAGAGAGGTAATGTACTTAAATAGATCTGAAAATCTACAATTCAAGTTGCATTAGAAACAAGTCATATTGTTTTAATTTAACCATTGAAGCATCAAGTCTCTTAACAGAGCAGGACTTAACAATCTTCTATATATTGAAGTACATCCCAAGGAGTGCCAAAAAGGTTGATTCATTAAATTAGCATTGGATATGCCCTAGGCCTATTGAATGTCTGAGAGAGAGGCTTGTTCAATGATGGCATCATTAGATTCCTGATACTAAGTGACAACCTATATGTGTAAAATCCTTTAACAAGGTCACACCTAACATTGTGTTTGTAACCTTTAATAGGGTTGGCTCCTAATAGGGCTCACTTCAGAAGAGTGAAAATTTGGGGTACCGGTCCCAGTGGTTTTTCCATTAACAGGGTTTCCACATTAAAATCCATGTGTTATATGTGTTTATGATGAATTTCTTTACTCTTTTGTATCTTACATAATTCATTCTGGATATATGGTATACTCTGCATATTTACTGTATTTTGGTAAATAGATGACTGCTTATCGGTAAACATTAAGAAGAAGGTTTAACAGAGCAATCTGACAAGTAGTAAATTGATATAAGTTGTTTAAGGCATTCATCTTGTAGGAAAAAAAGATAACTTGAGAATTAATTAGTGGTTATAAGAGTTAAAGGGTTGATTTAAGGATTAAAATTTGAGGCCACTAATTCACCCCCCCTCTCAGTTATTACTAACAATTCTCATCCTATATGTGAAGTGGATGTTTTAGCCATCTTAGGTGATAATCATGGTAATAAAAATCCCAAGTGGGTTTATATTGGACGTAAATAGGTTAATAGGGCACCATTACCTCTGGAAGATAGGAGACCCAATGCAAAATGCCAAAGTTGTTTATATTGGGGTGGTCTTGATAAGTCACAAATTTAGAGCCAATAATATTCCTCAAAGATGATGTAGGAGCATCTTACAATCTTGGAAATCTTGCATCAACTAAAAATATTTTATTTAGTTTTTTTTTTTTTTCTGTTCCTATAGGGAAATCTTTTTTGTATTTTTTGTGGTGATGAATCTGTGCTTGTACTTTTGTATTTTTGTCATGTCAGTGTGTTCTTAGATTCATCCTAGACCCTATCCAATCATCACACCTCATTTATTTTCATTGCGCATACGTTGTGGAAGGCTCTTCGTATATCCATCTTGTTCTTAATTTCCAAGCTGGTCACTATGTTTTCTAGATCTTCTAATTGGTTTCTTTAGCATGATCATGCTAAATCATTTTTATGTTTGAGGTTGACATTATTATGCGATCAGATCTTTTAAATATTTCATTGGAGTTTGTTCTTTAAGATTTAGGTCCTGACCTATTTTGGTGTAATGTATTTACTCATTTCTTGTGGAATGTAATATTTTCATGGTCGACTTGATTTGTCAATGGATTTATAAGCTTATGGAATTGTTACTAAGGAGCATGATGATCTCATAATATTATTTGGCTTAGCCTAGGCAGCATTTGGAGGGTTTTGAGTGTAATCAGGCATGTGTGATCTGCATTTGGAACAACATATTACAGATCTATTGTAACGGATTCTCGGTGATAAAAAGGCTCAATTTCTTATTTCTACCTATTTGTCTTGTTTTATTCTATTGTTTTTGGTTGGTTACAAGGGCTCGATCGATATCCTTAATTTTTCTCCCTCCTTGAATGTATCAGTTGGTATCATATCATAGAGTTGAATGATGAAATAGATATAGGTTGAATAAGGTGGAGATTATTGTGTTGGCGGATCTGAGTTCCTGACTTATGAATCCCTTTAATTGTTGATTGTGAATTTTTAGAGTGAAGATATGACTCCCAGTCATAGAGGACTTGTGCAAGGTTTCTAGGAAAGTTTTTTTGGCTTCTCCTAGTAGTTTTTGAGTTTTGAAGGTATACTGACTATAGGAAGGTTTCTTGTGTGTCTATAGATCACTGGTTGGAGGAGCATCTCATGATAGATCATCAGTTTGAGGGATAGTTGCACCTAAGAATTGAAATATTCCTCCTAGAAGAATGAATCCTAGCTAGCAAGAGAAAATAATGGAAGACTTTAGGGTTGAGTTGAGGAATGTGATCATAAATGTGTTGACTGGATTGAGAAGGAATCTTATGAATAAAGAATAATTTGAGGAAGATGTTCAAGATCTTGAGACTATAAATTCTAAGATCCTTACAGAGTAGGAGTAATTGTTGTGAGTTATGGTACAAGTAACTAAAATTCATAAGATGGATTTATCTACTTTCCCCAGTTCATTGCATCCTAAGGATTTGATAGATTGGATTAAAGAGTTAGAAGATTACTTTGAAATTGAAGACATCTGAGATCCCTAGAAGGTTAGGTTAGCATAGACTAAGTTAAAGGGTAATGTTTCCTTTTGGTGGAAGGAATTGTAGAAATATATAGAAGAGAATAGTTAGAAAAAAAACACTACATGGAGGGTGATGGTTTCTAGGTTAAAATCTCAATTCATCCCTAATATTATGAATTTACGTTATTCAACAAGATGCAAATATTGAGACAAAAAGACATGAATGTTGAGGAATACACAGATGAATTGTATAAGATGACTAAAAAATCTTGTCGCAAAGGAGTATCTAACGAGAAGGTGGCTAGGTATGTTAATGGTTTAACATTTAATATTCAATAGGAGTTGAGTATGTTAAGGATTAGTATTATTGAGGCCTCTTATTAGTATTCATTAAGGGACAAAGATAAGTTGAAGAGCAGACAAGGTAACCTTAGAGGTAAGAAAAATCAAGTTAGCAACAATGGAGAAGGGAAGCAAACCATTAAATTTGAATGTCATAAGAAGATACGTAGAAGAGGTAATGAAAGAAAGGAGTTCAAAGGAATTCATTTCAATTTTTGTGGCATAGGACATAGGGATTTTCAATGTTGTAAAGGATCTAGTAAGAACATGGGTAAACATAATCTTATTGCACATGAGGAACATACTATTGGTGAAGTTTTGGAAAATGAAGCTGAACTTGAGATAGGAGAGTCTCTATTTCATAGGAGATTCATGTGGAAAATGAAGGTGACCCTGTACAAAGGAGGAAGTAGTTTAGGAATATTTACAAATACAAAGGAAAATGTTGTAAAGTTGATATGGATATTGGTAGTACTGAAAACTTGGTATCATAAGAGATGGTGGAGAAGCTTTAAATGAAGATGCTTAAACATCATTGTCCTTATGGGCTAGGTTAGTTTTTAGATGATCATATAATTAATTTGAAAGAGAAATATTTGGTTATTTTCAATATTGTACCTTACAAATATTAAGTATTATGTGATGTGGCATCTATGAGTACTTTTCATGTTCTATTAGGAATACCTTGGAAATTTAATATAGGATCTATTCATGATTGCAAAAGAAACTTTGTCACAATAGAGAAGGATGGAAAAAATTTAAGTCTATTTCGTTTGAAGGAAGAAGAAGGGGGAATTGCAAGGAATTTGAGTATGGTGAATATTTATTGTTCAGAGAAGTAAACTAAATAGACCAATACATTTAATCATAATTTCCAACCAAATTTTTTGACCAAGCATTAAAATGGTTTTTATTGTGTTGGTGCTCAAATCAACAGATTGGATTTCCTATAGACTTGCCAATCCAATGCCAAGAAACCCATGTGATTTGGCCAACTAACAAGATTCAACCAAGGAAAGGTTGAAACCTCTGCAATTCTGGCTCTGCAAAACCAAGGTTGGCAGGCCTATACCTTGACTTATCCTTCAAGTTAGAAGGCTTTTTATTGTAGATAAGAGACACTTAAACCTTCTCTCTCAAGTATGGAAAGGTACTTGAAATAAATCTAACTCAAAGTAATATATCATGAACTGTAGACTAAAATACATTAAGTAATTGAAAGAATGTTTTGTAAATGTGTATGTAATTTGAAATGAAGAGATAGATAAGATATCACAAAACTATAACCAATGAACTGAATAACTATAATCCAATAAGAAAGAAAGACTAATGCCTTAATCAACCATGGGTAATAGAGTCAATATGTTTCCAATCTTATGTTCAACCTTAGAGATAGTTTTACAAGAAAACTTATCACTTCAAAGGTGTTATGAAATGAACATGCAACCTTGAAACAAGTTCAAAGATAATTCAAAAGGATTTTACTTCTCAAATGATAGACCAATTGACTGATACCTCAATCAACAAAATTTAACCATGCAAAATGAGAAAACCAACTAATAATAAAGATGATGAACCAGATCAGGAATCATATACATCAAAATATCACTTTGAAGAAGTTCTATTTATTTATCTGAAGGAATAATTGTAAAATGATAATGAAACAATTACACATGTGAAAGAAAAAAGGAATCGAGTTCCATGTTACAGTTGTTGATCGAAAACTATCCAAATATGTGAAATTATATTATATTGTATCATAAGTTACCTTTGTGTGTGTGTGTGTGTGTGTGTTTGAGTTTTTTTCACACCTCTTTAGGGTGAAAATACACAAACCTTATTACAAATTATTTTGAAAAAACAATAAACTAAATAAAAAATAACTACCTAACTTTTGGATTTGGATTTGGTCTAAAATCCAAAACACCTCGTGAAACTCTAATATTTTGGCTAGAGATAGGAAATCTGATTTCCCGAATTGGGTCATCTTTTAATTTTTTAATTTCGACCATCCTCAGCCTCCGTCGGTATCATATGTGTAGTAGGCTGAAATTCTCACATTTTCTGAAGGCTTTGATTAGTTATTTCTATTTATTTGTTTCATAAAGATTCCTTCTGTTGATTTTTTTAGTGTGGAGAAACTTGCTTCTTGATAATGGATTAAGACTTCTAAATTCACAAAATTTAGGGTACCACCACTAGCTCTTTCTGGGGACGTATGCTCCATTTGAGCACAGTGAGATTCTAGCTATCTCTGGAGAAGCAGACCAAGTATCCACACTTAATCAGATGTAAAGTGAAATTGGGTGGCCCTAAGCCCCCCCCCCCCCATGCAAAAAAAGTAAACACTACTACTTTCCTTTATCAAACACATAATTCTGATCATCTAATACTTTGGATCTCTCAAATATGATTCCACCATTCTCATGGACAACATTCATTTCTTTATTAGCACGCTTCAAATTTTGTTTACCCTTAGAAAATTCAGAAGGTGCACTATAGTCCTTTCTAAATAGAATATCCCCATACATTTGATAAACCCTAAAAGTAACTAGATTAATATTTTCTTCTTGGATTCCTTTATGTAGACAATCTTCCCTATACTCAAGATGTTGTTTCTCTTCACCTAAAGGATTTGGAGATAAATCACATTCAGGAACTTCCTTCTTATCAAGAATTTGATCAGATAGGATACTCAAATAATTTTTAGAACTAATATTCAACATATTCTCTTTAGTATGTATGTTTGATTCCATCTCATCTTCACATGTTTTATACAACTTTTGCTCATAGGATGAAATAATGCATGTCTCACTTTTTGAATACACTTCCCCATACATATTTTGAGTTCCATCATCTTCAAAATGATCACTAGGCCCACTGTCTTTATCATTATTTTGATGGACTTGATTGTATAGAAAATATTCTTCAAATAATGGATTCAGGGATATAGAGAACTCAGGCATATCTCCATGAGAGATTTCATCTTAAAATTATTTGTGTTAATATGTTGTATGTTGTTCTATTTCATCTCCATTATTTGATTCCTAAAATTTATCATCTTCTTCATTTAGTACCCCTTGAGTATGTACTGATCCATCAACTTGCTAATCATGGTGTATTGACAAAAAAGTTTGACCACTCTTCTCAACATGTTTTTGATATTCCATGTCTAATAAATATGAGATTTCTTCTGTACTGAGAAGATCTTCTTCCTCATCATCATGGTCATTGATACTTGTTTTCATACACATCTCATCATGTACATATTCTTCTTCAACCTAATCTAAATTTTCTTCCTCTATGTCATCATTATTTTCTTCCCTCAATACCTCACATATTTTCTCAAGAAAAACTATTAGTTGAGAATCATGGTAGATTCCTAACTCACAAAATTTATCCATTAATTCCCTTCCTAGAGGCCTGATATCTAAAGGTATTTCTCGATAGATATTTATCATTCTCATGAACAAATGTAGTGTTGATTCACCTTTATATCTTTCCAAACTAAAGAATGTATCCAAAGGGACATGTAAGATTGTTCCTCCAAAATATAAATTGTCTCTATTTACTATTCATAGCACATGTTTTGTTCATAACACATGTTTTATTATTCATCACTAGAATCATGAAACATATCAAGAAACCACTACTCAAACTATCTCCATGATGAGATGGACTCTGTACGTAATGATTCATATTCTTCTTGTGCATTATTTTTTAATGACCATGCAAATAGCTTCATGGAATCATCTTCTATATGAAGCTCATAATTATGAAGGAATATATGAAAAGCATCCAAATGATCAAGAGCTGATTCATCATAACCTCCATAAAATTCAGGAACCCTTTGTGAATGTTGTGAAAACAATTCATTAGAACTTAATTGAAACTTTCTAAGATCTAAAGGCCTTGTATCAACGGGAATCAAAAACCTTTTTAATATTATTTTAAACATTATGTAATAGACCTTCTATTACTAATTAAAGGATAATTTCTCATCCCTTCTAGGCTATCTTCCTACCTCCTTCTAAGTTTTCTCCCTCAGTAGAGTCACTGACCGAAATGCTTTGTTCAATAGAGTCCCCACCTTCTTATGAGAAGGAAAATACTTATTATCTTCTGAGTTCTTTTCTCCTAGTAGAGTCTTAAATATATCACCAAAGCTTCTAGGTAGAATACCAAAACATTCTTTTAAACAACTCCCTAGCAGAGATGCCAATGTGTTTGTGCTCAAACCAACATATTGGATTTCCTTTGGACTTCCCAATCCAATGCTGGGAAATCCAAGTCATTTGGCCAACTTACAAGATTCAACCAAGCCAAGGTTGAAACCTCTACAATTCTAGCTCTGCAGAACCAAGGTTGGTAGACCTATACCTTGACTTATCCTTCAAGCTACAAGGCTTTTTATTGTAGATAAGAAACACTTCAACCTTCTCTCTCAAGTATGGAAAGGCACTTGAAAGAAATCTAACTGAAAGCAATATATCATGAACTCTAAATTGAAATACATTAAGTAATTGAAAGAATGTTTAGTAAATGTGTATGTAATTTGAAATGAACATATAGATAAGATATCACAAAACTATAACCAATGAACTAAATAACTATAATCTAGTAAGAAAGAAAGACCAGTGCCTTAATAAAACATTGGCAATAGAGTCAATATCATTCCAATATTATCTTCAACCTTAGAGATAGTTTTACAAGAAAACTTATCACTTCAAAGGTGTTATGAAATGAACATGCAACCTTCAAAGAAGTTCAGAGATAATTCAAAAGGATATTACTTCTCAAATGACAGACCAATTGATTCAGACCTCAATCAACATAATTTAACCATGCAAAATGAGAAAACCAACTGATAATAAAGACTCTGAAATAGATCAGGAAGCATATACATCAAAATATCACTTTGAAGAAGTTCTATTGATTTATCTGAGAGACTAATTATAAAATGATAATGAAACAATTACACATGTGAAATAAAAAGGACTTATCTTTATTTGATTTTGAAAAAAAATACTACATGAAGGTCCATGTTAGAGTTGTTGATCCAAAACTATCCAAATATGTGAAATTATATTATATTGTATCATCTTGTCTCTTTACATTTTACATTATGTATATATATGTGTTTGAATTTCTTTCACACCTCTTTAGTGTGAAAAGACACAACCCTTATAATAAATTATTTTGAGAAAACAATAAATGAACTAAATAATAACTACCTAACTTTCAGATTTGGATTTGGTCTAAAATCTAAAACACCTCACAAAAAGCTAAATTGTATGCTGGAGATAGGAAATTTGATTTCCCCAACTGGGTCATTTTTTTATTTTTTTATTTAGACCATCCTCAGCCTCTATCGGCATCATATTTGTAGCAGGTTGAAATTCCATCATTTTCTAAAGGCTTTGATTAGTTAGTTCTATTTATTTGTGTCATAAAGATTCCTTCTTTTGATTTTTTTAGTATGGAGAAACTTTCTTCTTTATAATGGATTAGGATTTCTAAATTAAAAAAATTTAGGGTACCACTAGCTTGGTCGAATTAAAGAAGGAAAACTTTGATTTTTTTAATCAATTCCCGTGTTGGTTGTAATTACTAAAAACTTCATATGTGGTTGTAATTCTGACCAACACGGGCATAACTTAAAAAAAAGGTTTAACTTCATTTCATTATTTTATGTTACGTTGCGAAGAGTTGAAGGAGGTCACATAGAGTAACTAGTACAAGGAATAGTACACCAGAAAGAGTTGAAGGAGGGCACACAGAGTAACCAAAAAAATACATAACACAACAACTCTATGATTTCTAAATCTCTCTTATTCTCAGGTACCCATTGACTCTTATGGTCCACATGATTTTTTATTAGAATTCTAGTTTCTATCTAAACCTTAATTTTGAATAAACCAAATGATTTTTATATCTTCTTGGAACATTTTGTAAGGTCATTCATGCATGCCTTTCTAGACCTGTTTGATGATGGTAGATTAGGGTTACTTCCCCATGATTGATCATCAACAACCATCGATAGAGAGGATAACTAAAGGAGAAATCGTGACTCAAGAATCAAGGATCTCCTTTAGTTATGACATCTCCATGCAACATACCTTTTAGATAAATTTATCCCCTTTCTTGTACTCTTTCACTATAAAATATGAGGAATTAAATCATCCTCAATTGAGACATTGGAAAACCCTTATGCTCTTCTTCCTTTCATGTCACAATATTTTCCTTATTGTTATTAATTCTTTTCTCATCTCCAACAACAATACCACACATATATCTATCCATGAGTATAATATCTATTTCTAAAATTCTATAAAACATTGAATTTCCATCTAGTTTATATGCTTCACTGAGAAATTTAAATGAATAAGCTTTATTCTGGATGTTACTTCTTTACTTTAAACTAAAAAAATATTATAATATCTTATTTATTTGATCTTTATTTCTATAAAGTCTTCAAGTGCTGGTATAATTAAAAATAGAGGTCTCTAGTAAATCTCTTTACCTGCAAACTTTGTTTCTAACACTTGATATAAGTTTGCAGAAAATCACTAAAGTGCTCTACCTTTGATGCTGCCATATTGAAAATCATAATAAAATAGGGAAAAAAACCAGAAAACTAGTACAATCATAAAAAAACATTCAAGTATAATATACAAGAATATGTCATTTTCCATGGAACAATATAACTGAAAATAGCTCATAAAACATATTTTGTAGACTAGTTGAGGAAAGTTTCGAATGTCCCATCAAGATGACCACTAGGTAGTTGATCCTAATCCACATTTAGAAATTTGGGAAATCTTAAAGAAAGTATTCCAATATTATCCTTCCCTGTAGTAAAGGATAGGGATAACCTCCCCCAAAAATTACACAAAACCATAATGAAATATGGTGAATATGAACAAACAAATAATGCGCAATGGGTTTGGGTCTAGTGGTGAAAATAAGGAGATAAACATCATAGACCCAAATTAAGTTCCAGTAGGTAGGGAACCTTGTTGTGATTATGGATACTCCTAATTACACTTATCCAAATACATTAAAAAAATCCCACACCCATTTTTTCACATGGGGATTCCATGAGATGAGCTTAATGTCAACCATATTAAAGAACCATGTCCACACCAATGTTTTAATGAGATCTACCCCAAACTCGCCCAAAATTTTTAAATGCAGGCGGACTGAATGGATTCACATTATTGGAAAAGTGAGCAAGGGCTTGTGGTTTTAAATTAGCTTGTGTTTCCAATTGAGGGCACAATCTTATTCTCTAAGAGTTGCAGAAGATGACGTATAGAATGTGAGGCATTGAAGCCTATGAATATTTAATATGATCTTGGAGCAGGTCAAAGTCCATCTAATGCCCACAGGTAGGGGAATAGATTTGATGGGAGTTTCATTGTTGATGATTTTTTGGGAGGAAAATTAAACATTAATAAAGTATTAGCTATTATCTGTCCCTATGAAAAATCTAGACCATTTTTGTAAGATGTTGAACACTATCTTAGAGGAGCTCAAAAATAATAATTCCTTGAGATTTTCAAATTTTATAAATGCTACCTATCCTTTTATAAATTTTCAAAGTTCAGAATTGTCTTCAAATATTAGCATCTCAAAAGGGTTCTAGCAATTCATCTATTCCTCCGATAGTTCATTTTAATTCTGATGTAAATATAGAGGCCTAGGGCTTAGACTTGGGGACAAAGATATTGGAGACACTATTTTTTGGGTGATATTTTAATGAATTTTACTAAAAAATTCCAAAGTTGGTTACCTTAGATACTAACTCAAAATATTTCTTGAATGATTTATGAGCATGATCTTAATATTTAGATTATAAGAAAACAAAATTGATCATGATGATTTTAAATGTTGGATGAAAACTACTTGGTTGACTCACTCTCTTCGTAAGAATTTTATTTTGGCCAATGATTTCTTCCAGGTTTTGTTTCAATCAAAAAAGATGAGGGCGCTGTGTCTTCTCATTTTTATGATAGCATGAAATTTTGGGTAAAATCATGGCCTTTACTCTTGGTTCCTAATTTGGGTAAGATTTGCCAAATCCTCATTCGCATTTAGATATATAGGTTTCTTGTGGAAATGGAGAATCCATAGTTTTTAGGCAGATTAATATTTTGATAGAAGTGTTCAAAAAAGAATATTCTTCAATGGGAAGGGATTGAACAATTTTAATTTTCCTACATAAAAGTAGACTCTTCAAAGCCTCACATTCAATCCTTTCATGTCATCTCCTATTTGGCTCATGAAATCAAAGGGCAAGAGAAAGAGCAAGAGGAGAAAAACAAAAAAAGAGGAAACCACAAGTTACAATCCAAAGAAGCAGTGTTAGTAGTCACTTTTTCCATTGACAATAATTCCAAATATTTCTATTGAAAAAATACACTTCCTTATTTATGTTCATCCACTTATGTATGTTTACATTCATTCATATTGTTCTGAAAATTGGCTATACTCACATTCTTCTTTGTTGGAAAGATTGCTACAATGTAGACAACTGTTATTTTGTCATTGATGTCAAACTTTAACTGGTGAGAATATTGTTGAATGCTTGAGTACCATGTCTATTGATTGATGAAGATTTGAAAGAACGGGATAACAAGAAGACCAAGGAAACGGTTGAGTTATGAGTATACACTAGGGTACTTGATCAGTTGACACTTTGGCAAAGTGATATGTTATGTATCTATCACTAACAGTTCATTGGAAGTTAGATGCCGATCAAAGAAAAGTCAATGCAGAGCAGAGAAAAGGTGATGCCGAGAAACACAAAGATGATTTCGAGTGCCAGTGAAATGCCGAGGGAGACAGAGAAAGCAAAGTAGTAGTATTTTGTTAATTGATGAGATTTGATATCTATGGCCGACATAGTTGATTTTATTGGGATATCCATTGTTAATTAAGATTGGTCCACACTCATTTAATGCACAGGAAATGGTTATTAAGGCATGGATTAAATGTTTAATTAATGATTGTATTGGAGAATTAAATTAAATGTAATGATGGAAAGATCCGTTGGATCTGACCTAACCTAAGATCTATGATCTTGATTAAGTGGAAAAAGATTTATTTGACCTAGATGAAGAGGTATAATATAACCTACTATGGTTATTGTTATTGTATCTAAGTGTAAGGTGAAGTTGAATGCAAAGTATTGCATGGTTAATTGACTGATTGATATTTTAATGAATTTTACTAAAAAATTCCAAAGTTGGTTACCTTAGATACTAACTCAAAATATTTCTTGAATGATTTATGAGCATGATCTTAATCTTTAGATTATAAGAAAACAAAATTGATCATGATGATTTTAAATGTTGGACGAAAACTACTTGGTTGACTCACTCTCTTCGTAAGAATTTTATTTTGGCCAATGATTTCTTCCAGGTTTTGTTTCAATCAAAAAAGATGAGGGATCTGTGTCTTCTCATTTTTATGACAGCATGAAATTTTGGGTAAAATCATGGCCTTTACTCTTGGTTCCTAATTTGGGTAAGATTTGCCGAATCCTCATTAGCATTTAGATATATAGGTTTCTTGTGGAAATGGAGAATCCATAATTTTTAGGCAGATTAATATTTTAATAGAAGTGTTCAAAAAAGAATATTCTTCAATGGGAAGGGATTGAACAATTTTAATTTTACTACATAAAAGTAGACTCTTCAAAGCCTCACATTCAATCCTTTCATGTCATCTCCTATTTGGCTCATGAAATCAAAGGGCAAGAGAAAGAGCAAGAGGAGAAAAACAAAAAAAGAGGAAACCACAAGTTACAATCCAAAGAAGCAGTGTTAGTAGTCACTTTTTCCATTGACAATAATTACAAATATTTCTATTGAAAAAATAAACTTCCTTATTTATGTTCATCCACTTATGTATGTTTACATTCATTCATATTGTTCTGAAAATTGGCTATACTCACATTCTTCTTTGTTGGAAAGATTGCTACAATGTAGACAATTGTTATTTTGTCATTGATGTCAAACTTTAACTGGTGAGAATATTGTTGAATGCTTGAGTACCATGTCTATTGATTGATGAAGATTTGAAAGAATGGGATAACAAGAAGACCAAGGAAATGGTTGAGTTATGAGTATACACTAGGGTACTTGATCAGTTGAATCTTTGGCAAAGTGATATGTTATGTATCTATCACTAACAGTTCATTGGAAGTTAGATGCCGATCAAAGCAAAGTCAATGCGGAGCAGAGAAAAGGTGATGCCGAGAAATGCAAAGATGATTTTGAGTGCCAGTGAAATGCCGAGGGAGACAGAGAAAGCAGAGTAGTAGTATTTTGTTAATTGATGAGATTTGATATCTATGGCTGACATAGTTGATTTTATTGGGATATCCATTGTTAATTAAGATTGGTCCACACTCATTTAATGCACAGGAAATGGTTATTAAGGCATGGATTAAATGTTTAATTAATGATTGTATTAGAGAATTAAATTAAATGTAATGATGGAAAGATCTGTTGGATCTGACCTAACCTAAGATCTATGATCTTGATTAAGTGGAAAAAGATTTATCTGACCTAGATGAAGAGGTATAATATAACCTACTATGGTTATTGTTATTGTATCTGAGTGTAAGGTGAAGTTGAATGCAAAGTATTGCATGGTTAATTGACTGATTGGTAAAAACCTAGAAGAGAAGGCTAAGTAGAGAAGGGAAGTGATTTTTTGATGGATTTCCAAGAAGATTCCAAGTTTGAGATGAAAATGGAGGCCACTCAGTGAATTACCATTAGAGATGAAATTGGATCTAGATTTGCAAAGTAAGTTGTATGTATTAGGTCACACCTACTGATTAATTTCTAACCATTGTATTAGTTCAAATCCTTTAACCAGGTTGACCTAACAATCATTGTATAAATCCTTTGAACAAGGTGAAATTAAGATTGGAATGTTTTAAGTCCTCTAACAAGGCCACTACTGACATGGTGTTTAAATCCTATAACCAGGTCACATTTTATAGTGTTTTTTGTAACCTTTCATAGGGTTGGCACCTAACAAGGCATCACTTCAAAAGAGTGAAATTTTGGTAGCATGTTATTGGTGGTTTTTCTCATATTGGGTTTCCACATTAAATCATGGCATCAAAATGTGTGAATGTTATTGTTGTGTTTTACTGTTAAGTTTCTGGAAGCCTATTTCATTAGTACAGTAAACTGCACACTTTTGTTGTTTATTGTTGCTGAGTAGATCTGAGTTGTTCAAGTTAGTTTAAAGTTTTATATGGACACATCTGGACTTGAGGATAACTGATTCACCCCCCCTCTCAGTTATTCTGAATTAATAATAACACTTCTTGTGTTCTGATTCTTCCAACTATGATCAATTGTAAATCTTGACATAGAATTCGATATCAACCTGTCAATATGATTACAATGTGGGGGAGTTGAAGATAATATATGTACAGTTATAAAACCTAAATTTAAATTTACAAAGTAAAATATATTTATAAAACCTACCGTAATATGTCAATTTTTGTTTGAATTTTTTTGTCCCAACTAAAGTGTTCTCACCATGAGAAAATAGAGTGACCATTTTCTATCAAAACCATATGTGCAGATATAAACATTAAGTAAAACATGTCCAATTTTTTGCAGATATACATATTAAGGATCATGTCAGATAATACAAGGGAATTCGATAAAAATAGAGAGACAATCACTATATTGTTGTCTAAATTTCAAAGAGAAGGCGATGATAAATGTTATTGTCCATGCAAGAGTTGTAACAGCTTAAAGACAAGAAGAATAAAAATCAAAACAACAAAGAGATATTATAGGGAGAATGGTCACATTGATGGGGGGTTTTATTGTCATCCATTGGTAAGTTGTTTGTTATATTATTTTCAGAATTAATATACATATGAACCATCAAAGGAGGTTTGATTATCAGATTAAAGGGGGGGTTTGATTATCATCATTTTTTATATAGGTTGATCTTCCCAGTGTAGTACGTGATGTGTACCACCACATCTCAGAGGAACATGGGGGTGTGAATATAGAGGAACATGGAGGTGTGAGTATTGAAGCTGAAGATCATGATCGTATGGAAGATGATGATCATGTACCAGAAAAAACATTTGAAGATGATGGTATGAATGCATTGATCATTGACATGTTTGGTACTGGTGCTATTGGTGTGGCTAATGATGATGATTATGATGAGGATGAAATTAATCTCTTCCATGATATACCTCTATTTGAGAAGATGAACATGACCCTTTATGAGGGCTCCCAATCTAGTCTTCTCTCTTTGTATTATTGTTGGTGAATTTGAAGGTTATGAATGGTTTATCCAACATATCAATGTCACGTATGTTAAGGTTTTTCATATACATCATTATAGTTTATAAAAGGTGAAACATTTATAATTAATATTTTTTATAGTAACGAATTATATTTTTGTTGTAGATTGATAGGTGAGTTTAGTTATCACCATCAAATGTTCTCCCTCACTCGTATTGAGAATTATGTGCCACTATGAAACATATTGGAATGGAGTATCAATAAATGTATGCTTGTCCCAAAGATCATATTATTTATCATAAAGAAAATGAAAATGCAGCAGAATTCCCTAAATGTCATGCGAGCAGATATCGAGATGATCAAATGACAAAAAAGGTGCCTCACGAGGTTCTTAGTTACATCCTCATTATTCCATGTCTAAAATGATTATTCAAGTGCAATAGCTTGACACAATTTATGGATTACCATGCAAGTGGCAGGTGTCAAGATGACATTATTTAAATTCCTGTGGATGGTTCATTATTTATGGACATAGAGGAAAAGTGGCCACAATTTAAAGAAGAACCTTGAAATCTTAGGCTTTCTCTAGAAGAATACCATGTCAATCCATATGGAGAGATGAGATCTATTACTCGGTGTGGCCTATATTTTTTTATCAACAATAACCTTCTTTCATCAGAAGTCCATTTGTTTTGGGGTCTAGCTCCTATTAATTCTTGGTCAAATCTGCATTTTTCTCACTAGTGCATATACCTTCACTGGTCAACTCTTATATGCACAAGTGAAGGTTGATAAACTAAAATCTCCTATTTGTATCTATATATTATCAAAGTAGTTCCATTGAGAATCTTGTCTACTTGAGACATTTCAAATGTTAAAGAAATTGGCATTTCAATTTTTATTAATTGGTTGTATGATTAGAGAATAATTTTCATGATTGCATTCCCCAAATCACTACTGGAAATTTTTTGAACATATCTAAATAGAATAATTTATGCTTGACATACTTAAATGGAATACACCAAGAAGTACCAAATGATGAATGCTCAATTATTGTAATGGAAAAGCATAAAAATCCTCCCTTTCTAGAACTTTATTTTCTATAGTCTTAATTATTTTTCTATAGTCCTAATTATTTTGAACATTGTTGACAAACCCTATTTTTTTTTTTATTATTTGATTGATGTTCTCACCTTCCCTTACTTTGTAAATTCCATTATCCCAAACCAGTTTTGCAATATCTATATATGTCATTAGATCCACTTCATATGCAAAGGTAATGAGCATGCATATTTTTCTAAGCACTATTGGGAGCTGACCCAACAACACATGTCCCTTTTTGATTTCATATGTTTGTGCTTGGTGATAGGGTTTTGAACATTGTTGACAAAGTGTGTTTCTTTTTTTGATTGTGGGGTTCCGCATTGTTTTTTTCTCTCGATAAATAAGGCCGTGAATTTGAATTTTTGTTTACTGTTTTATTTCAGCTTGATATTTCATTCATTTTTCATATACACAGAGACTACACATGCTAATAAAAAAGAGAGATATTTGATTTAGGTTTACTGTTCATGATTGTAAATGGTCAATATTTTTGATGGTGCTTCTTGGTGTATTCCATTTAAAAATAATCATGTTTCTATAAAAATCTCTTCATTTCAGGCAATGCAGAAGGAGGTTCCTAGTTCAATATGCAATCTCAATTCATATGCATTGGATATTAGGTGGAGCTGAAAAATGCAACATGTTTACATTTTTGATAGAGGTCTTTAATTAGGTATTTTAAGTTATGGACAATTGCGAACATTGTAATTTTGAATCTTATAGGCGAGGTTAATGTCCTCAGCATGCAATAAAATCAAGACTTTCAAAACATTCTTCTTGATGTGTCTTATGTGAATGTTCAAACATTGCAATAAATTTCCAAAAATACTTTGAAAACATGCATAATACCCTTCAAGATATTCCAAAATATTTGCAAAACTTTTCAAAAGTTCCCTAAACATTCATTGGTCACAAACACCTTAATTCACAACCATTGTGAACATGAAGTTTTAGAACATTTTCCTCGGATCCTTGTTTTATTTTTCACAATCCTAAGTTTCATTTTCATATCCTTTCAAAACCCCTTCAAAATCCAAAAATATAGTTGCATTTTGCATAATCATTCAAAACCCCAAAAATCAAAAAACATAGTTGCATTTTGCAAAATCATTCCAAATCCTAAAAATCTATTTTTTATTTTTCATTTGCATATCTTCCTAATTTTCATTTTCACATCATTTCAAAAAATATTTGCATACCTTAGGTTGCATTCCCAATTTTTCAAAAACCTAAAAATCCAAAAAGGTTTTGTATTTGCATATCTCCTAAGTTGCATTTTGCATTTAGGTCATCATGTCAATTAGGCAAAAAGGTTCCTATAAATTTAAAAAATTATAGACCTATTAAAAAAATGTAAACATGGTGCATTTTTCAGCTCCATCTGTTATCCATGCATATTCTATGCAACTGCACGTGCATTCCTAATTCAGAGTGGGAAAATATTATTTTGGATGTGAGGGAGAGAAGACAAACACATAAATAACATGCACATAAAAATGATAGCTGAGAAACATAAGTGTAGATATCATGGTCACAATTTTTTGGACACACAATATAATTGAATGGTATATCCACACGATAAAACACAACCACCACTACTCTAGTTCCAAGTTGACACTGTGGGATCCAAAAACAATAGATAAGGAATAAATTTAGAATGTGGAGGAGGGCCGTAATGACCAAAATAATATAGGGTCCCTATATTATTTTGGTTGTTATGGCCCTCCTCCTATGCTCTCTAAATTTATTCCTTATGTATGGTTTTTTGATCCTGTAGTGTCAACTTGGAATTGGAGTAGTGGTTGCATTGCATCATCTAGGTATACCACTCAATTATGTTGTGTCTCCAAAAAATTGTGACCATGATGCCTACATTTATGTTTCTTAGTTGTTGTGTCCCAGGACCAATTATGATCCTTTATGACCCTTTACGATCCCTAAGATATATCTTAGAGGTCTTAAAGTGTCGTAAAGGGTCATAAGAGGCTCCTAGGATGGGCCAAATGAGATTTCACCATTAGATGGTTGTCACTGTTAAGTTGAGAATGTTAAACTATTATTGAAAAAAAGAGAGGCTCTATGTCTTAAGGTCTCACTTCATTCATGAAAAATATATATATATATTTTTAAATATAGCATACCGTCACAATTATGATGGTATTAAGAGAATAACCCATGCCAAAGCACTACATGCGACATCCAGATGTCAGAAATAACTAAGAGCTCGATGTTGCATGTACAACATATCCATCACATAATGTCTTGGAAAACTCATTATATGTAATGATGGAAGGTTTACCATCCTAGACGGTGCATATTGCGATAGTTGATACCATCCCAATTGTGATGGTATTCAGATAATGAATGATGCCAAAGCACTACATGCGATATCCAGATGCTGGAATAATCTAATAGCTAGAAGTCACCTATACAACATATCCATCGCATACCCATCGTACTTGAAACACTAAAAATGTGTAATGATGACATGTTAACCATCGTAGTCAGTGCATATTGTGACGGTGAATACCATGGAAATAACAATGGACATACCACCCATCATGATTTTGACACCAAAACTGCAACATCGGTCTGTAACCCTTGACCAACGGGGTAGTGTAAGAATTTCAATGCATAGCTATCAAAAAAAGGACTCAAATATACTAGTGTGGGTGTTGTTCATGTTTCTAATCGAGTCCATACCTTATGTCAGCCAACTGGCACAGGACGTCTACTGAGTAACTTAGTCCTTATGCATTTAATGCTTGCATTTATTTCTTTTTAAATCAATTGTTTTTTTTTTCAATTTGGCTATGTTTCTAAAATTGACAGCAGTTTTACCGCAATTGCAGTTTAAATGGTGTAATTGTGAATTGATTTTCAAAATCGATAAGATTTCCACAATTGACGGTGTTTATTACCACAATTTGAAGGAATGTGTCATAATTTTCAGTTTCATGCCAAAATTGGTTTAAAAGTGCTACAAATGCATTAGGTTTACCGCAATCACTCTATCAGTGATTTCTACGCATGTATATGTACTTGTCTAATTTTTTTACTTCCGTGTGACATTGATGGGTGACTTTTCTATGCTTTTTAGTATACTAGGATGATTTTGCATTGTTAGGAGTCAAGACATTTCAGGTTAGTATACCATTTTCATCTTTCTAAGGATGAGAGGTATGTCAGACAAATTGGTTTATAATCGATATCTTATATGCCCGAGAGCACAAACAATAGGGGTCTGATCTCTTCTCTACTAGAGAGATGAAATTTAGACATGTGTACATTTTATTTTCTGACTAGTGAGTGTAATGTTACACTGGACTATGTTTATCAAATCCTATAGATTCCCATCCAGGGTTCTCTTGTAGAGTATGCTCGAGGTTGTGGTATTGCATCTATTTCTGAGTTGTCTAGTTTTCTCCAGGATCCACTTGGTATGTCTGATCCATATGATATCCCATGTTCCACATTTGGCATGAGGTTAGATAGACTGACTACCTTGCTTGGTAGTTTTATTTGTGGGATCTTGTGTCCTAATCATCGCCAGTATGGCTTCTCTATTGGTTTTGGAATTATTCTACAAGGTATGGGTAGAGATAATACGATATATGCTTGGGGTCCATGTATGCTTATACATATGTCCTTCCATATGTTCTATGTGTCTTAACTTAGAGATAAGTCTCTGGGATGTGGTGTCACTATCCTGCAGATCTAGGTGTGGGAGCATATTGTTGTCTATAGGACCGTGGGAGATCATGATCTTCCTCCGGGGAGACCATATGTCTTCGTGTATAATGGAACTATTGTTCAGTCCCATATGGGACACTTGATGTACTTGAGGAAGCTTCTAGACATTATTCCTTACTTTATCTAGAGACCTTACAGGAATTGTCCTATGTGGGATGGAGAGGATGCACACCTTCTATTTTTTTGATAGAGGGGATTTTTGATTGGTTGCATTAGTGGCCACATTCATATGATTGATTTTCATAACACTGATAGGGTGTTATGCGAGTAGAGTGAGAGACATGATGTATGTGATTCATATGTGTACTTTTCTCATTGGTTAAGGGATGTCACTTTGTGTGATGCTATCATTTCTCTTAATGTGGATAGGACTAAGTTCATGGGTCTGTTTCCTATTGCTTGGACATGGCAATCAACCACTGTTGATTTTGGTATATTTTTTTATTTGCCCTGGTTGATTTATCTACTCCCTTTTTTCTCTGTTTGTTTTAGATCATTCTTTTTGATTACTCACTTATGGTTTATCATCCATATGGTACCCAAATTGAACTTGTTCTCTTTGCAGGTTCTACCCATCATTATGATGCATGGTGGCTGCAGACATGGCCTATTTCCTTGACTGATGTGTCTCATACTCTTGTTGGAACCATCATGAGGATGCATCGGTAGAGAAGGAGAGGAGGTAGGGATAGAGGTAAGGGTGGAGGATGGGATGGTGGTAGGGATGGTGGTAGAAATGGTGGACGAGATGGTGGATAGGGTGGTGGGAAAGATTGTGTTAGGGATGGTGGGCAGGGAGATCGAGATTGAGATGGAGATGATCCTATGCCTGCTGGTAATGGTGGGAGAGTTAGAACTAAAAGTGGGCATGGGATTGGTAGGAGGGTTGGGTTGATTGCTTTTCTTGAGGAGGAGGATGTTTTACATGAGGATGCGCCTTAGATTGTTAGGAGAATGCAGTAGTGCACATGTGTTTTTTTTCATAGAGGGATAAGGAGAGGGTAGTTTTAAGGAGAGGGTAGTCATGGTGATGGAGACTAATGACATGGAGATTGAGGAGGAAGGGTATAACTCTTTCACTTGTAGTACAAATACTGGTAATAGTACTAGTGGGAGTGAGAGCACTAAGGAGGACTCTTGGGTAGTGTGAGGAACTAGGGAGGATGGATTGGATGATAGGGGTCAAGAGGGAGACATGGACATTGCTAGGGGTGGGATGGACAGTGATCCATCATAGATGGAGAAAGTGACCTAAGACATAGCCAATCTATGGGTTAGACTTAGAGCATCATAGGCACAGTCTACCTCTTTGGAGAGTAGGGTAGTTGTTGTGGAGGCCAGGGCTATTGTGGTAGAGATCAAGGAGAGACACTCTCCAACAGATCTGAGAGGTTACTTGGATAGTGTAAAGGACCTATCATTAAGATATTCCCATTATTAGCTCTGTATATTGGGTCATGAGGTTGGGAGGGAGATTAAGTACCGACGCCAACATTATGAGGTGATTGCTCCTTCTGCATAGTGAGTGCCTATTTTTATTGCTTCACACAAATCCAGTGGATTACTGAGGTCATAGAGAAATGGTGTGGTATGAGATCCTTTATTGTAGCTAAGGCATGGACCTTATATGCCACCCCCTTCCACCTGGTGGAAAGGGTGGGGGTAGCACCTATTGATTTTGTGTTACTGATCCATTTTGTCTCTTCCTATACTATTATTTGAAGTCATGATCCACTGCTATGTTATGATGTTTTACTAATGATTTTTATCCCTATTACAATGATATTTATAGACATTTATGTTGATCACCTCCTTTTGTCATACTTACGACCATTCATTGTTGAACCGCCTCACAATAGGTGTGGAATAATCATGCTCAAGGCCTTTCTTAGGAATGGTTTATTCAATCTAAGCACTACTTCTCTAGTTATGAGGTTCATTTAACTTGTCAACCTAGGGACGTATAGTTGAAATGGTCAGCATGATATGTGCACTAGGTTCCTTAAGGAGTCATTCTGCTTATGCTGCAGGAAGGTAAAAATGCATAAAATAAACCTACATTAGTGTTGCAGGAAAATAATACATTTATCTCCTTACTAAAATGAATGCTAGAAATTGCAAACTCTACTTAAACCTATACTTTCAGCCTAGAACATCTATTATAACTATTCTTGCAGATGCTGCAGGAACATTCACAAGGTACGATGCTGCAGGATGAAATTGTAACTTCTATCTGAAATACTGGAAATGTTGGAAATGCTGGAAAGAAATATATTCTATTCTAACCTATTCCACCTCCCAAGTGGGCCCCCTTGGTTGGTTTCTACTAATCTATTAACATAGAATGTAAACCAAGAATTACTTCATTATATTTCAAAAACTCATTACATAAAAACAATACATGAAACTTGAAATAGATTGCTGTAAGATACAACAATTTTCTTCCAAAAAATTCTTTCTCTAACTTTCCTATCTCACTTCAAACTATCAGTCCAATCCCTATATATAGAGGATCGAACACTTATTACAAAATAGAAAAGAAACTATCTTGCTGAAAACATGTCAGAGAAGAAGATGGAAATGCAACATCCCGCGGTGTGGGTAATAAATCTTGGGTGACTAGTTCAACATAAAAAAGTGCAGAGGGATTATAGCAACACTACATCCCCGTGTCTTGGAGTAATGGCTCCTCCATTGTAGCAGTCGTGTTTCCTGGTGTTGTGATGATCACTCCACCATAGCTGGTCCTCAATAGTCTTCCTTGAATGTTGTCGACCACTCTCCAGTCGCTTTCTCTCCTATCAAGTTAGTTATGATGCAAAAATATTCATGCAACAAGCTTAATCAAATTAAATCCAGATATTAGAACATATATTTTGATGGTTTTATGAAATATTGCACTATATGTATAATATTAGAAAAACATATCACAAACATCTACCCATGGTTTATCAGTTCTATGTGGACCTTTATCACAAGTTTTGACTGGCTAGGCTCTCAAATGTTTTGTTGGAAACTAGAACAGAGTATTTAAAATTATACAAAATAAAGACAATAATTTGGCCTTATCATCTGCCCCTTGGTTAATCAAATTCTTGTCCTCAAGCATTGCATCTTCTGTAAATTGACCTAAAGTCACCAAATTTAGTTCTTCCTTGCCTCTGGCTCTTAAAGGAGTAGTATAATCCTCTTGTTCTTTCCCAAAGCTCCCTTCTGTGATCCTCCTACAGCCTGTCAAGTTTGGCAGTGTTTATGTCATACAAGGGCCAAAGGAGCATGGGCGGCTGCATTGTGAGCGGACACCAGAGCTCCTGCCTGATTTGCCTACCCAGCCCTATGTATTTTTGTGCACAATATATGGCTACTTCAAGGTTAATGGGGATGTGTGGTTTTGACCTTTTGAATGCCTTTGATAATTTTCCCCGTCTACTTCTGGCACTGGTTAACGCTCCTTGGAAGACAAAATAAGACATGTTGTCATATTCTGCATACACATCTACTCTGAGTTTAAAATTTTTATCTCTAATTTCCTTTTTAATATTCCCATATGTTAGTTTGAACCAATCCCTCAGGAATACTTCTGGTTGACTTCTCTCTGCTCTTAATGGCAGGGGTTCTATTTTCTCAAGTTCTCTATAATTCTGCAACTGTCTACCATAGTTAGTCTCATTGTGCATCCAAGACATCAGGGCCCTTAGGTGTATATCCCCTATGTAAGGTAGGGGGTTCCATTCAGTCTCTATAGGGATGATGAAATTATGCACATACAACTCACAGAGTAGGTTTTGTTGCCAAGATGGAAGTGTCTGGTATAAACCATAGAATTCCTTTTCTGATTTGAACTCTGCGTTTACATCTTTGAGGGTCATCATCAACTGAAATAGGAGGAATTATTATTTTAGATAGATGGTATAGACCCTAGGTGGAGGTCTACAATAAATTATCTGGTCAGTTAGCTTAAGGGCATGTTCCATTCTCTATTTCTGTCTTGCCAACTAATCTTTTAATTCTGCAATTTCCTCTCCTTGTTCTGCTATTACTTTCTGCAATTTATTTTTCTCTTCTCCCCATAGAGTGGTTGTCAGCACATGCTTATTATATAACTAGAAGAGAAGCATTTCCAGAGTAATTGGACAACTGTTTTCATCTTTGTTATTCTTCTTCCTTTGTTCCCTGCATAACTTCTCTAAGAATTTTATTAACCAATTTCGCTTATAGGAAACTACAGCATTTCTTGTGCAAGCTAGCTGGTGAGTTATAGGGGTTTCTTTCTCACATGTTGGAACATCCTGATGACTAACTCCTAGGTCATTTTGACATACATTTGCCTCAGCTCCACACTCCTCATCCAGATTTTGAGGAATATCTAGAATCTCAGACTGGCTAGGAGAATCATCTAGAACAATATGAATATGATTTTCCTCCTCAAATTGTTTGGGGGAAGCGGACTGACTTTCGGTGGGTGCTTTAGGAGTCTTCCCTCTCATCCTAGAACTTCTTCTTATAGGGATTTCCTCAATCTCTACAGCCTTTTTCTTACTAACCCTTTTTGTTTTCTCTACTACAGGAGTAGTGGCTACAGGAACTTACTTCATTTTCTTCTTTCTCAAGACTTGAGGGTTTCGTAGCTCAGCTGTAGGAACCAAAGTTTCTCCTACTAACTTCTATTTTCCTTTTTTTTTTCTAGGCAGTAGTAGGTATATTTCTCATGTGAGTGGGTAAAGGCACATTTTCTTGTAAATTTTTGGTTTCTTCCCCTTGGGTATTTTTCTCGGCAACTGGGTCAGGGGAAACTGCATTATCTTGGCTAATTTGCACATTAGGGGAAATTTGAGGCTGTAGGGTTTTATGATGGAAAAATTCTGCCCATGCCATAGGGGAGGCATCCCTAAGAGATATTTCTATGAGTAATTTAATTAGGGCATGGTGAGTAAAAGAGTTGTCTTTCCCTTTCTGGGTTTCTTCGGCACTAATGCATAGCATATTAAACAAAAAGTTGGATGCATTTATTGGGATATTATGTCGTACATAACTAAGCAACTTAAAATGATGTGCATGAAAATTAGAGAATCATCCTTCACAAGTGAAATACCAAATAATGTGCATGGCCAACTCCTAATATGGTGGAGGAATGGACATTCCTTTGCACCCCTATTTAGTGATCTCCAGTGGAGGGTCTCCTGGTAGGGTGAACTGAGCCTTGGTTGACTTGGCATTGTGCGCATTCGGGTAGTGCTCCCCTACTACTGGAAAACTAGTTACTTCCACTATTCACTCCTCTATTGCAATGAATGTCAACCCCCATACCGTCACTTGGCCTTCATCAAATGTGTTTGGAAATTTTGTTGCTGCTTTCTCATCAAACTCCGTCAATTTTAAGAAATATCCCAGCCACCCGCTGGCATTAAATCTTCTTACTACCTCAACATTAGATAGTAAAATACCATGAACCACTGGTTCATGCCACTGCAATTGGCCCCCCATTTGTGCTTACCAAATTCAACCTCTGCTCTATTCTTGATAATTACTTTCTTCTCTTTTGAATTTCAGACTACCTCTTGTAAAACCACAGACCCTCTTTCACATTCTTCTTGTATTCTTGATATGAACAATAATAATGTACTTTAACATAATGAATCATAGATATTCATGTAAGAGTTATGTCATGGTTTTAATACTAGGTCATATCTAGTTTGACAGTTAGGAGTTTATTCGGAGTAAAGGTACGACACTTGACACTTGTGTGATGCGGAAACTGGATTTTAATTAAGACAATGCTGAAGTACAGATTTGAGGATCTTAACGAGTAAATAGAAATGAAATTTTAAGAATTGGCACACTTCCTTGCTCAGTATAAAATATTGACAAGTGTCCTCACTTGTCAGACTTGGTAGAAGGTACGGAACTGGATTAAGGTGACAACGATACATTTTATTACGGTATTCGATATAAACAACAAAATCTATGTGCTAAAAATGGAAATAAATTTGAAAAGCTCATACCTACTAATTGATCATCGCACATGCCAAGAAAGGTTGGTGAGAGTAGAATGATGGTGTTGGCGGTCGGCATGCGTCAACGCACGAGCTCTTTATTGGAAGCATAGAAATATGATGACGTGGGAGGTGGGTGGATGGAAGATTAAGAAATGAAATGGGTTGGAAAAGAAGAATGTAGAAAGTAAATGGAGAATTTGAACTTTATGTAAACATAAAGTTTCTATTATGGTCATGCTTCGAAGGAATTCTTATTGAAGAGTTGCAGGAAGAAGGTTGACACCCTCTGCTATAGGAAGTGTTACCTATTGATCCTTTAGAACTAGCTGGTTGAATTGTTGCAGGAAGCCATCTTTCATCTGTGGCTGGTGATACAACTTTAGCCTATGTCCATTGACTAGTATCTTGAAGTGTACAGGGTCAATTGTGGTCAACTGGACTACTCCATTTGTAAATACATGGCTTATTTCATATGGACCCAGCCATTGTGTCTGCAGCTTGCCTGGTATCTCTTGGAATCTGGAATCATATAACAATGCCCAATCTCCAAATTTGAATTGCTTACTCTTAATATGGGAGTCATGCCACAGTTTTCTTTTCTTTTGGACAATTTCCATGCACTGTAGGGCAGACTTGTGCATTTCATCCAAAGAATTGAGATGTAGCAAGCACTCTCTCTATGCTGTAGGAAGATCAATATTTAAGTCTAGCACTATTCTTAACATTTTGTGTTTAAATTCAATCGGTAGCATTGCTATTTTACCATATAACAGTTCAAACAGAGTGAACCCTATGGTGGTCTTCCATGTTGTTCTATATGCCCAGATGGCTTATGATAGTCTGCCGCTCCAATCTCGGTGATGCAAATGAATTGTCTTTGTTAAGATTGCTTCTATTTCCTAATTTTTTACATTTGCTTGTCCATTAGCTTGAGGGTGATAGGGGCTTGATTTTTGATGTCTGTTATTATATTCCTTCATGAGCTCTACTATCAGATTGGAAGTGAATTGAGTACCTTGATCAGTAACAAGTTCTCTTGGCATGCCATATCTAGTAAAAATTTCTTCATACAAAAATTTAGCAACTTTATGATCCCTGGCATGCTTCATTGCTTTGACTTCGACCCATTTAGTCAGGTAATCTATGCACACCAAAATGTATGACTTCCCATTGGATGGAGGGTCTATTGGACCAATAAATTCCATGCCCCATTTATCAAATGGTGTTACCACCACCTGTGGGTTTAAGGGCATTTCATCTGATCTTGTTGGTCGCCCATTCTTTGACATTTGTCACACTTCCTTGTGTAACTGGCTGCATCTTTGTGAAGTGTAGGCCAGTAGTAGCTAGTTGTTAAAATATTTTGTGCTGTTATTTTGGCTGCAAAGTGCCCTCCACATAGTTCATTATGACATGCATGAAGAATGTCATATGTCTCATCTTCTCTCACACATCTCCTCATGACTTGGTCAGGTCCAGTGTAAAATAATGTGCTATCAATCCAAGAGAAATGGAAGCTTTTCTCTACAAGCAGCTTCTTATCCTTATAAGAGAAATGTGTTGGCATTTTGTTAGCTGCTAGGTAATTAGCTATATCTGTATACCATGGATTCTAGACAGAAATATGAAATAAATGTTCATCTGGAAATGCATCATATATTAAAGTAGTATCTTCTTTAGCATGATGAATTCAGGATAGATTATCAGCTACCATGTTTGCTTTCCCTGGCTTGTCAATGATTGTTATATCAAATTCCTGCAAAAGAAGAAGCCATCTTGCTAACTTGCCTATGATGGAAAGTTTGTTCATGAGATACTTAATTGCTGCATGGTCAGTATGAGCAAAGATAGGATAACCAGTCACATAATGGAAAAATTTGTTCAGATCATAAACTACTGCTAGCAATTATTTTTTAGTCATTGTATAGTTTAACTCTAGTCCACGTAGACTCTTACTGATATAATAGATTGCATTTTCAAGGTTTTTAGACTTTTGTCCTAAGACAACACCTATGGCATAGTCTGAAGCATTTGTATGTATGTTAAATGGAAAAGTCCATTCAAGAGCCCTAAGTACTGGTGCAGTTGTCAAAAGTGACTTGAGCTATAGGAAGGATTCATCACATTCTTTTGTCCAAGCAAATTCAGCTTCTTTGGTAAGTAAGTTGTAGAGAGGACTAGCTATTTGACTAAAATTTTGGATAAACATCCTATAATAGCCAGCGTGACCTAGGAAAGATCTGACATCTTTTTGCTTAGTAGGAATAGGGAGTGTGAGAATTACCTCTATCTTCACAGGGTCTACCTAGATTCCAGCTTTGAAGATAAAATGTCCCAACACCACTCCTTCCTGCATCATTAGAAAGCACTTTTCACTATTGAGAGACAGGTTATGTTCCTCACATCTAATTAGTACTTTCTCCAAGTTCTTCAGAGCTTCCTCAAATGTGACACCAAATGTAGTGAAATCATCCATGTAGATTTCCATGCAATCATATGATATATCAGCAAAGATGTTGATCATAGCTCTCTGAAAGGTAGCAGGTGCATTGCATAATCCAAATGGTAATACCGAATAGGCATATGTGCCCCAAGGGCATGTGAATGTGGTCTTTTCTTGATCTTCAGGGGCAATGCTTATCTGATTGTAACCATTGTATCCATCCAAAAAGGAAAAATATTTCTTTCCAGGCAAATTATCCAAGACCTAGTCAATAAAAGGTAAAGGAAAGTGGTCCTTCTTTGTGGCATAGTTTAATTCCCTATAATCCACACATATCTTCCACTTACCTCCTTTCTTAGGTACAATGACCAATGGTGATACCCACTTGCTATCAGATATTGGATATATGAATCCAGCATCCAACAACATCTGCAACTCAGTTTTAACTATTTCTCTTAGTTTTGGATTTATTCTCCTCTGTGGTTGATGAAGTGGCAAGCTTCCATCACTGATGTAGATTCTGTGGGTGCAGAGTTTAGGTTTTAGTCCCTCCATATCCTCATAATCCTATGCAAAGGATTTTTCATGCTGACTGAGGAGCTTGGTTAACAATGCCAACTATGATTGGGACAACTTGTTGTTTACATGCAGGTTACAACAAGAGGAAAGTTCCACTATTTTTGTTAGCTCTGTCATTAACACTTCAGGCACTAGACTTCTTTCTATTTCACTTGTCAGTAATTGATCAATTATTTTAGGGGTTGCTAGAGACATAGAGTCCTCATAGGTACATAGCTATAAAATAGAACTTTCTGAAACATCTTTAGCCACAATACATTCATTGGTAAGAATGCTCTGTATCACATCATCTTCCTCTTGCATCTTTAGAAAAGATTGCCTATGCAACATCATGAGCTGGGCTACTGAATTCAGCTCTTCCTCCTCATCTCCTAAGTCTGGCCAAATAGGTTCTCCCAAGTCTGGGTGGGGTTGGGCAAGAGGATATAGGGATAGCTTCCTTATGGCTTGACCATTTGAAATTGTCATACTGCCTAATCTGCAATTAATTTTGGCATCAGTGGTGGCTAACTAGGGTCTTCCCAAGATTACAAGATAGCCAACAAAGTTTACTTTAGGTGATAGGATAAGAAAATCAGGAGGATACTCCCATGAGTCTAAGGTAACTATCACATCTTCTATGAGACCCTATGGCATAACAGTTGAACTATCAGCAAGTTGTAATACTATGGCTATTGTTCTTAAGCCTTCTATGCTTAGCCTATGCATTGTATCCTTAGTCATCACCTTTATTTCTTCTCCCAAATCAACTAGAGAATTTTCACAGTCTATCCATTTCTTATTAGGTTGCCTACTGGACTACCAGGATATGAGTATTTTGGTATTGCCACCTTTCCTAACATGATATCTGCTAATTTCCCTACAACATGTACTATTTGAGGGTCTTTCTTCTTTCATCCTAGCTTTTTAAGGCATGCTTCCTTAACAGCCTTTCCATAAAGAGGTATATCTTTGATAGCTTGCAATAGAGGGATTTGAATGTTCATATTTTTCAGCTGCTCAATAATATCAAATGTTTCTTCCTCTTGGGGTATAGGTTTTTCTTTGTTTAGCCTATGTGAAAAGGGTGGATTTGAAGTGTGGATAGTAGTTCTGCTGGGTATATCAGTCGACTGGCTGGTATTTGGCAGTGTGCCTTCTGGAAGTAGTGTTGCAGGAGTGTCTGCAACTTATGTTATAATAGGATATTCAGGAGTAGGCAGGGTGATACTGGACCTCAAATGGATATCAGCTATCTCTAATGAATAAGTAGGACACTGCTGAGTGTTAGTAGTGTACGTTTTCTGCTGCTGCTATTTGTTGTTTGGATTTGGTTGTGGTTGAGTAGAAAATTGGGTTGGCTTTGGATTAGCATTAGTTTCTATGGGAGGTGGCATTATTGCAGGTGGTTGCACTGGAGGTGATAATTGTGGATAGCTATAATTTTTGTTAGGCCACTGTGGAGGCCCCTCCATTGATTAGTTTGGTACCAATTTCCTTGCGGTGGTTGCCATTGATTCTGTTGATTAGGCCACTAGTTATTTTGCTAATTTTGCCATTGGTTATTTTTCTGATTTGGTCATTGATTATTTTGTGGGTTTTTCCATTGGTTATTTTTCTGGTTAGGCCATTGGTTATTCTATTGGTTTGGCCATTAGTTATTCTGCTGGTTTGGCCACTGAGGTTGAGAGTACTGAGAAGTGTTCTGATAATTTTGGTTTTTCCATTGATTATTGTTAAAATTTGAAAATTGTAGAGGATCTTGTGGCATACCTTGTCATGAAGCCCATGGTCGATGTTGAGAAATGAAGAACACTTGGTCATTATCTCCTTCTATCTTCATGTAGTTAGTTGGAAAATGTTGATTTTCCAGGTTTGCTACCAGCTTACATCTGCAGTCTTTCTTCTATTTGTGACAATGTGGACAGTACTCAGCCAATTGTGATTCAGCTTCTACATGCTTCTTCTTGGCAGTCATTGTGTCAAGATGTGTAGCTACATCATTTATAATATCTTACTTGAAATATACAAGCAAATTAGATATCTCCAGCTTTGAAACACCCGAACCAATCCCTTTTGTTACTATGGGCCGATATCCTCTGCCTTTCTTCATAGTTGACCTTGAGTAGTTGAGATAGATTTTCTTGAGGTCATCCGAAGAGGATTGGGATATGTCTCCACCAACCATCAAGTTTAATGCTTCGAGACAGTTGTCATTTACCCCTCTCAAGAAGACTAGTTTTTGTGAATCCTCTGTCAGTACATGTAGGGGATTCTTCTGCATTGTGTACAAAAAATGTGAAACATAATCCTCCAATGTTTCATCCTCCTTTTGAGACATCCTAAAGATATCATCTCCTTTTGGGTCACTGCCTTTGCAATAATCTTTATATTTCTACAGAAACAACGTCTGCATCTCATCCCAGATACCTACTGCATTGGCTCCTAAGCCCATGAACCATCATAAGGATAACTCTTTCAGTGTTGTAGGAAAAAACTTGAGCTTATGGGGATCGGTATTATAGTCAAAGCTTTGATAGAGTATGTCAAGCTGAAACAAGAAAGTGTCAGGATCCTCCGTTATAAGACCATAAAACTTTAGAAGAGCAGCTGTGGGTATATTTTTTAGATTAGCATTGTTTATAAGGCTTGGGAGAGGAAATGGGAAAGTAGGGTCTATCATTACTGGAGGTATTTGATTATGGGGTTGCTGCTGGAAAGGAGAATTAGCTACTAGATTGTTAACAATAGGTGGATTTGGGCTGAAATTATCTAGAAAGCTGGCCAAGATTTTTGCAAAAGGTCGGAAGCCGCTTATATCAAGTGGTTCTGCTCTAGAGGAAGATGCTGAAGGAAAGTTGGGGCTTACATCTTCAAAGGGTAACTAAACTTCTTCAACTTCCTCATTCAAATTATCAGACTCTGCTGGGAGAAATATGCCATATTCATCTTGTTTCATTTCTCTTCAATGCATGCAATTGAATTCTTCATGCTTTTGAAGCAATTTTTAGAGATACAAATCTAAAAACTAACTAGGGATGAAAAAAATGACTCAAAAATGTTCCTAGCTTGACACCATCCCTGACAGCGGTGCCAAAAAAGAACCGGCTCAAAATAGGTGTAAAATAATCATGCTCAAGGCCTTTCTTAGGAATGGTTTATTCAATCTAAGGACTACTTCTCCCATTATGAGGTGCATTTAACTTGACAACCCAAGGATGTATACTTGTAATGGTCAGCACGATATGTGCCCTAGGTTCTTTAAGGAGTCATTCTGCTTATGCTGTAGGAAGGCAAAAATACATAAAAGAAACCTACACTAGTGCTACAGGGAAAGAATACATTTATCACCTTACTGAAATGAATGCTAGAAATTGCAAACTCTACTTAAATGTATACTTTCATCCTAGAACATCCATTATAACTATTCTTGCAGATGTTGCAAGAACATTCACAAGGTATGATGCTGCAGGAAGAAATTGTAAGTTCTATCTGAAATACTGGAAATGCTAGAAAGAAATCTATTCTATTCTAACCTATTCCACCTCCCAAGTGGGCCCCCTTGGTCATTTTTGTTGGTTAACAGTTTGTCCTCTCTTAAGATTTTCAATCTTTGACTCTCTATACACCCACAGTGAGAGAAAAAAAGGATGTCCACCAACAAATGGGTCAGTGTATGTCTTCTATCACTGCCCTCTAAATTGACAAGTACAGCTCCCTGATTGTGTATGATATTCAATGAATGTGTCTTTATACTAATCACCAGGTTTATTCTTTATGACTTTTAACCAAATTTCTTGTAGACACAAACAATTCAGGCAAGGATAAAGTTTAATCTATATTCAAATCTAATCTACCTATTCTAAAATGCATATTCTACTGAGGAGAACAGAAGAAGAATCATAAATAGATAGAAAATGGAATTTCTTATGCTGCAACTACTAACATGAAATGGAATTCAAGTAGGAATTACAGTTCCACATACAACTATACTTTCTATTTAGATGCATCTAAACTACTGAATGAATAGTAGAAGAATGATACATGAAAAGTAAATGGAATCACCCTCACTGCAACCACTAACATGAAATAGAATCCAGTAGAAAACTGTAGCTTCACATACAATTGTTCTATCTATTCAAAATGCAAATGATTCACTAAAATGACGCAACAAACATGAGACAAAGCCTTCGTAAATAGAATCACTTCTGCTTCATTAACAAGTTTTTCGACCCTGTAATCTAAATTCTTTACAGAATTTATAGACTTTACAATACATCAGGATTTTAAGAGCCAATGACCTTTCCTCTTCTTCGAATACAAAGAGACAGAATACAAAGAAAAAGACTTTTCAAATCTGAGAACTCGAACAGTCGCTATGGAATCTGAAACTCTTCATCTCTAACTAGCATTATCGAGATGAATCCATTGGGCCATGGAGTCAAATAACTGCTTATGGCGGAAAATCCCAAACTGAATGCTTCCGACAGAAAATACCAAATTTTCTTCTCCATTGCGGAAAATTTGAAAAGAGCGTCTCCGGCGAAAAATTGGAAAAGAGCGTATCCATTGCAGAAATTTGCAACTTGGCTTCTCTTCATGGAAAATGAGACCAAAGCTTCTCCTTGGCAAAAAATCACTTAAGAGGTGCAAAACCTGCACAAGGCAAAGTTCTTCTTTTCTACCTTTGCGGAAAATGTATGAGGAGATGCGAAACCCGCAGTATGTAAAAAAAACCTTCTTTGCAGGAATCACACCTAGTAGGTCTGATTCCCGCATAATGGACAAAACACTACCTATCTTTCCACACATCATTTTTAAGTGCACGAGCTACTTAACTTAAAGCACATGCTTTATTTGATCTTTGAAAACAATGACATGATATTCCTTTTTAATAAATTGGGCCCACCTTATTATAACCAAGCTTGCGGAAAATCACTTGAGAGGTGTGAAACCCACCGAGCTCAAAGTTCTTCTTTCTTCCTTTGCAGAAAATCACCCGAGAGGTGTGAAACCCGTCGAGCTCAAAGTTCTTCTTTATGCCTTTGCGGAAAATCACCTAAGAGGTGCGAAACCCGCACAGCGTAGAATTCTTCCATGGAGATGATGACTTCTAAAATCCCTCCGAGCTCGTTCTCGATCATTTCTTAACCAAATTGCTCACCGTTTGTTGCATTAGGATCGTTGAGACCTATAGAATTGATCCATACCAGTCTTCGATCTCTGCCTGAGAAAGAAAATCGATTAGAGCACAAATATTTGTCAGGTTGGGATCTACAACCTACCCAAATATGAAAAGACCTCAGAACAACCCGCCCGACTAAGAGAAGTAAAGGAAATGACAGGGAAACTCGACAAAGATAGCCTACCTAAGAAAGACTTAGACATAGACTCAGACTGACCAGACTGACTTGACATGACCATATGACTCCAAGAATGCCAAAAAAGGGGTGATTGAAAGTCAGACAACAGCTGGCTCCGACTGGGGGATCATGTACTGCAAAGTGCATGAAGAATTTAGCTTCTCTAATTTCGCAAGTGCCTTAATCCATTGGGTTGCGAAGTCTAGACCAAAAAGAACAATGAGAAAATGCATACAGGGAGAGTGGAGGAGAGCAAGGCAACTTGAAACAAAGAAAGAGAAAACAACTACCGACTATGACACAAAAAGAACACCTACCTAACTAACTACTACGCAAGGGTTACCTGCTCTTCAATTATGCATCTGGTATAGCTTCAAATCATGCCCATTATAAGAATATGGTAGGGACTCTTCAGAAGGATATGCCAGTCTGAAAGAATTATTATGATTCACCTGCACTATCTGGAATGGACCTTTCCCCAAGGATTGAAACTTAGAATGCATTCCTTTAGGTTCACGTCTCTTATCCCATAATAGCACCATATCACATTCTATGAATTTTCTTGGCCTTGCTTTCTTATCAAACAACTTCTTGAATCGGTTCTGATGTTCAGTGATCCTATCAACCATGTCTTCCCTTTCCTCCTGCAACTTGATCAAATACATAATTCTTTTCTCTAAACCATCCTTAAAAACATCATCCTCAATGGCAGTTTTCAACTTACATGTAGCAAGTTCCAAAGGTAATGGCAAGTTGGCTTCAACTCCATATACCAACTCAAAAGGTGAAATGCCTATAGCCCTCTTTGGAGTAGTTCTATCTGCGCATAGAGCTTCATGTATTTTCTTATGCCAGTTCTTCTGATTATCAGTCACCAATTTCTTCAAAATATTCATCAAGTTTTTATTACTTGACTCAGCCTGTCCATTACCTTGAGGAAAATAATCAGAAGAGTGTCCTATTTGAATTCCATAATCATAACAAAAGGAAATGATTTCTGAGGATGAGAAATATGAGGCATTATCCATGATCAATTTTGTTGGAACCTCGAATCTGACCAAAATTTGTTCTTTGATGAATTCACACACTGCTTCAGATGTAGTCCTTTTCATAGGTTTAGCTTCAACCCATTTGCTGAAGTAATTAGTTGCAGTCAAGATGTATGAATGCCCTTGACTTGAAGGAGGTGCTGGTTATATTTCCTATTTTTGCTGCTTTTCCTTGTTCCTTGTCCTGCCCTCTGAAATTTTTTAGGTTTTCATGCTTAAACCTTGCCAAAATTGCTCAAACCCTAAAAAACCCTTTGTATTCAAGTTAAAACGATGCATTTTGAAACCCTAGGTCATGTCTTTATATTTTATCGTTAATTTTTCAAAGTTACTTAAGACATGTGCTTTAAGTTAGGTTGCCTGATCGTGTTACCCAGAATGAATATTCCATATCCTTTCCTGACTTCGCTTTTGCCTTGTGTCGCGTAGTCTCCTTACGAACTGGAATATTCCTTTAGCTTCTCAAGACTTAGTGATATCTTATTAGTCGGGTAGTCGCATGATCTTCATGTTATAAGATTTATAAGAATGGGACCCACTGCTCAGTTGGGTGATCGCGAGAGAAGTCAAAAGGTCAAAGCAATGTTATCAGACTTCGCGATTCACTTCATGTTGCATGATCGCTAGATCAGGCCATGGAAAATAGTTAAGTATTTCTTCAGTCGCGTGGTCTCAAGATCAAATGGCCATTAAGGGATAACAGCCTAGACTACGCGACTAACTATTTGATGTTAGTGATTTCCCTCAGTCGGGATGTCGCCAGAACAGGAGTAATGACTCAGCTTTCCAGTATGCATTAAGTGGACAAAAGAATAGATGACATCTGTCATGATGTAAGTGGTTGTCGGGAGATCGCAAGAAGGAGGAAATGAATCAAGCGATTAAGAGACTAAGGTATTTTTGCCTTTAGTCGCAAGGTCTCCAGATAAATTAAGGGCATGCCTGATCATTCAGTGATTAAATGACAACCGTTCGATGAAGAAATTAGAGGATCTGACGGTGGTTGCGATGTCTGGAGATAAAAGTGCCCCAGGGAAAAGGCCCTCCTGACTTGGCGATTAGGGTATGTCACAAAGTTGCCATAAACAGAGAAAGGGTACTTTTTAATGATAAGATCAAGATAAAATTATCTCCTGACTCAGCGACTAAGGTTGTCGTGTAATCTTAAGAAAGAATATGAGTATCCAGTGACTTAGCGATAACTATGGAGATTAATGATAAATGGTTTGTCGCCAAGTCTGGAGAAGAATGATGAGTTAGGGTTAACTCCATGCGACTTTGATTTCACTATTGTCGCCTGATCGCCAGATGGACTTGGGTCAGCCAAGGTAAGGACCATGCATTGTCACCAGGTCTAGAGATCAAACCAGGGTTAAGGAAAAATGCTTGCGACAAAGAGACTTCCTGCAGTCACGAGGTCGCCAGATCTTGAGATCTAAAATGTGACGCCAAGTGGATGACATGACAGAACGGATCTCTCATCGGCCACTCAGATACTTGAATTTTGATTACTGTGCACAAAAGGTAGCTGAGATCTATGACAGAGGATGAATTAGAGGATGCCATGTCAGCTGTCTTAAATGTTTGATGATTGTGCCAAAGATTCATAATTTGAAATTTGATTTTCTGTCAACTTCGTGCAACTACGGCTAGGTTTTTGAAAGCTCACGGCATGGTAACTTAATGGTAGAACTGACATTTCCAAATTATGAGCCATGTACTCTGAATCGAAATGGATATAAACAGATGATTGTGCATTCATTCTTGTTCATCGTGCTTTCAGTTTTTCAGAGCTAAGTTGCAGTTTTTCTAAGGTAATAAGAAATTTCTAAAGTTGTAGAGGATTGTGCTCAGGACAAATAGTTGATATTGAAGAATTGATTTGTTTCAAGTATCAAAATTTCAAGCTATCACAAGGATGAGTAGAGCTGTGAGCGTTGCTTCTATGAGTGGAGGCAGTGGAGAGGAGCAAAAAGGAAAACCTAGCTATTCAGACAAATTTCTCCAGATGCTACCAGGTTCAACACAGAATAGGAAGATAGATGCAGCAGTGTTTAAAGATGATTTCATGAACATCAGAGATGCTGCAACCCCGGGAACAACAGGTTATTCTCTCTTTACATACTTTTATAAAAATTCAGATAAACATATCCCTGTTTCAAACCCTTGGACATCTAGTCTAGGTAGATTATTAGTGCCTGATGTGTTCCTGGATGTTGACCTATTTTTGGACTTGGAAAATCATTATGATGCCCTTACAAAGACCATTAAGAGAGATGATGGTACTGCCTTGCTGATACTGAATAGAAATTCTTTCATGCAAGCATTTGGTTTATTCAGCACCATGTCTACCAAAATTTACATGAAGAAGTAGGAAAAGAGATATAGTCTCAAGCCTGGTGTAGCAAGGAGCTTGTTGAAGAAGCACATGCCAAAAGAATTAAGAGATCATGTAGGTCCTAAGGCTGAACCCTACCCATATTACTACAAGGACCTACACTTTTATATCAAGTATAATGCCTATGCTCTTTGTAGAGTACTAGGGATAGATGAAGATGCAGAAAGAATAGGTCATGGCATCCTAATGATGGTTCTAGACCTACAAGAGGTGCATTCAAGCACCAGTTATGACTATATCCAGCATATAATTGATGAGATGCATGAGGGTTTTATTGCAACCCAGAAGAAATTGAAAGACCCTAAGGAGAAGGAGCCAAAGTTCCTACATTATTCAGTCTTAATGCACCTTCTCTTATATTACAACTTTGCAATCATGGACCCCAATAATTTATCACCTCAAAGATTCTTTCAAGCACAGCCAAATCCTATCCAATTCTAGGTTAGGGTTTGGAATTATACTTCCAGAGATTGTGACTTTGGTGCCTTCGAGAATTGGATTGTATATCCAATAGTGAAGAGTCTAGGAATAAGCAGAACCAGAATTCCCTTAAAAGTCATAAAAATGCTTAGGCCTTGTGAATATCTAGAAAATTGGCCTGGAAACCATAATTGGGGTGACTTCTAATTGGAGGAGAATTTCACCATATTCAGAGTATTTGGGTGCATTCACCCACCCCATATTTTGCCTTATTATGTGCCAATGAGAGTTGCTGCCATGGAATTTATTTGGCAGCTGATGTTGACTGACAATGAACACTTTGCACCTTACAAGAAGGGGACCATAACCCCTTGGCAATTTAGAATTGCAAATTTTACAATAGGTAAAAATGCCATGGATGAAGTGATTCAATGGCTAAAAAAGTTCAGAATGGGGGCATCCCCTTACAGGTATATTGACCCAGAAGGCTTCATGGCAAGGGTCAGAAAATTGTACACTCCTACTATCCCAAATACAAATGTGCATTGTGAGTGCATAGAGGAGGATGCTACAAGAAATAACTTGGATGAAGATGACATCCACATGAAAATATTGAGAATACAGGAGCTGCTCAAGTTGCAGACTCAAATAAAAAGAAATGGCTTATCTTTTGGAGGTTTTTTCCCTGACCTCATGTATTTTGATAGGATCAAAGCCATGATTGACAACTATTACATGTTGTTAGATCAATTGGATA
>MU225442.1:712513-737114 GCA_018584345.1 Thuja plicata
TGAAGCTAAACCTATGAAAAGGACTACATCTGAAGCAGTGTGTGAATTCATCAAAGAACAAATTTTGGTCAGATTCGGGGTTCCAACAAAATTGATCATGGATAATGCCTCATATTTCTCATCCTCAGAAATAGTTTCCTTTTGTTATGATTATGGAATTCAAATAGGACACTCTTCTAATTATTTTCCTCAAGGTAACAGACAGGCTGAGTCAAGTAATAAAAACTTGATTAATATTTTGAATAAATTGGTGACTGATAATCAGAAGAACTGGCATAAGAAAATACATGATGCTCTATGGGTAGATAGAACTACTCCAAAGAGGGCTATAGGAATTTCACCTTTTGAGTTAGTATATGGAGTTGAAGCCAACTTGCCATTACCTTTGGAACTTGCTACATGTAAGTTGAAAACTGCCATTGAGAATGATGTTTTTAAGGATGGTTTAGAGAAAAGCATTCTGTATTTGATCAAGTTACAGGAGGAAAGGGAAGACCTGGTTGATAGGATCACTAAACATCTGAACCAAGTCAAGAAGCTATTTGATAAGAAAGCAAGGCCAAGAAAATTCATGGAAGGTGATATGGTGCTGCTGTGGGATAAGAGATGTGAACCTAAAGGAATGCATTCTAAGTTTCAATCCTTGTGGAAAGGTCCATTCCAGATAGTGCAGGTGAATCAGAATAATTCTTTCAGACTGGCATATCCTTTCAGAGAGTCCCTGCCATATTCTTATAATGGGAAGGATTTGAAGCTATACCAGATGCATAATTGAAGAGCAGGTAACCCCTGCATAGTAGTTAGTCAGGTAGGTGTTCTTTTTGTGTCATAGTCGGTAGTTGTTTTCTCTGGCTTTGTTTCAAGTTGCCCTGCTCTCCTCTGCTCTCCCTGTATGCATTTTCTCATTGTTCTTTTTGGTCTAGACTCCGCAACCTAATGGATTAAGGCACTTGCGAAACCAGAGAAGCTGAATTCTTCATGCACTTTGCAGTACATGATCCCCCAGTCAGAGCTAGCTGTTGTTTGACTTTCAGTCACCCCTTTTTTGGCATTCTTGGAGTCATATGGTCATTTCAAGTCAGTCTGGTTAGTCTAAGTCTATGTCTAAGTCTTTCTTAGGTAGGCTATCTTTTTTGGGTTTCCCTGTTATTGCCTTTCCTTCTCTTAGTCGGGCGGGTTGTTCTGAGGTCTTTTCATATTTGGGTAGGTTGTAGATCCCAACACGGAAAAGATTTGTGCTCTAATCGATGTTCTTTCTCAGGTAGAGATCAAAGACTGGTATGGATCAATTCTACAGGTCTCAACGATCCTAATGCAACAAACGGTGAGAAATTTGGTTAAGAAATGATCGAGAACGAGCTCGGCGGGATTTCCAAAATCATCGTCTCCATGGCAGAATTCTACATTGTGTGGGTTTCACACCTCTCGGGTGATTTTCCGCAAAGGCAGAAAGAAGAACTTTGAGCTCGGAGGGTTTCACACCTCTCAGGTGATTTTCTGCAAAGGCAGAAAGAACTTTAAGCTCAGCGGGTTTCGCACCTCTCAAGTGATTTTCCGAAGGCTTGGTTATAATAAGGTGGGGCCAATTTATTAAAAAGGAATATCATGTCATTGTTTTCAAAGATCAAATAAACCATGTGCTTTAAGTTAAGTAGCTCGCGCACTTAAAAATGACGTGCGAAAAGACAGGTAGTGTTTTCTCCATTATGCAGAAATCACACCTACTAGGTGTGATTCCTGCAAAGAAGGTTTTTTTTACATACTGCGGGTTTTGCATCTCCTCATACATTTTCTGCAAAGGCAGAAAAGAAGAACTTTGCCTTGTGGGGGTTTCACACCTCTTAAGTGATTTTCTGCCAAGGAGAAGCTTCGGTCTCATTTTCCACGAAGAGAAGCCAAGTTGCAAATTTCCACAATGGATACGCTCTTTTCCAATTTTCCACCGGAGACGCTCTTTTCAAATTTTCCGCAATGGAGAAGAAGATTTGGTATTTTCCACCGGAAGCATTCAATTTGGGATTTTCTGCCATAAGCAATTATTTGACTCCATGGCCCAATGGATTCATCTCAATAATGCTAGTTGGAGATGAAGAGTTTCAGATTCCATAGCGACTGTTCGAGTTCTCAGACTTGAAAAGTCTTTTTCTTTGTATTCTGTCTCTTTGTATTCGAAGAAGAGGAAAGGTCATTGGCTCTTAAAATCCTGATGTATTGTAAATTCTATAAATTCTTTAAAGAATTCAGTATACAGGGTTGGCAAACTTGTTAATGAAGCACAAGTGATTCTATTTACGAAGGCTTTGTCTCATGTTTGTTGCATCGTTTTAGTGAATCATTTCCATTTTGAATAGATAGAACAATTGTATGTGAAGCTGCATTTTTCTACTGGATTCGATTTCATGTTAGTGGTTACAGTGAGGGTGATTCCATTTACATTTCATGTATCATTCTTCTACTATTCATTCAGTAGTTTAGATGCATCTGAATAGAAAGTACAGTTGTATGTGTAACTGTAATTCCTACTTGAATTCCATTTCATGTTAGTAGTTGCAGCATAAGCAATTCCATTTTCTATCTATGTATGATTCTGCTTCTGTTCTCCTCAGTAGAATATGCATTTTAGAATAGGTAGATTAGATTTGAATATAGATTAAACTTTATCCTTTCCTGAATTGTTTGTGTCTACAAGCAATTTGGTTAAAACTCATAAAGAATAAACTTGGTGATCAGTATAAAGACACATTCATTGAATATCATACACAATCAAGGAGCTGTACCTGTCAATTCAGAGGGTAGTGATACAAGACATACACTGACCCATTTTTTGGTGGACATCCTTTTGTTCTCTCACTGTGGGTGTATAGAGAGTCAAAGATTGAAAATCTTAAGAGAGGACAAACTGTTAACCAACAAGTTTCTGCTAATATATTAACACAGAATGTAAACCAAGGATTAATTCATTGTATTTCAAAAACTCATTACATAAAAACAAGACATGAAACTTGAAATAGATTGCTGTAAGATACAACAGTTTTCTTCCAAAAACTTCTTTCTCTAACTTTCCTATCTCACTTCAAACTATCGGTCTAATCCGTATATATAGAGGATTGAACACTTATTACAAAACAGAAAAGAAACTATCTTGTTGAAAACATGCTAGAGAAGAAGATGGAAATGCAATAGCCCACAGTGTGGGTAATAAAGCTCGGGTGACCAGTTCAACATAATAAAGTGCAGAGGGAATATAGCAACACTACATCCTCGTGTCCTGGAATAATGGCTCCTCCATTGTAGTAGTCATGTTTCCTGGTGCTGTGATGATCACTCCACCGTAGCTGGTCCTCAACAGTCTTCCTTGAATGCTCTCGACCACTCTCCAGCCACTTTCTCTCCTGTCAATTTAGTTATGATGCAGAAATATTCATGCAACAAGCTTAATAAAATTAAATCCAGATATTAGAACATATATTATGATGGTTTTATGAAATACTGCACTATATGTAGAATATTAGCAAAATATGTCACAAACCTCTACCCATGGTTTATCAGTTCTATCTGGACTTTATCACAAGTTTTGACTGGCTAGGCTCTCAAATGTTTTGTCTGAAACTAGAACATAGTATTTAAAATTATACAAAATAAAGGAAATAATTTGGCCTTATCAATTGTACTCAGATATTGATATCTAAATATGAGATGCAGCTTATGATTCTATATTATATGTAGTTTTTACTTTCTATATGTATGCTCCTATATGATGATATTTTATGATGAAATGTATGTAATGTGATTCTATTATGAAGACTCTTAGATGTATGATTTACCTTCTTATGATATTGACATATTTTTGTGGGATTGTGATTTATGATGCACTTTATATGATGATATTTAATGGATGCATTTGATAGTTATTACTATGTATGCACATAATTTTTTTTGTTTTCTTATGCAAATAAATGAATGAATGCAATCTAATATGCACAAAATAACTTAGTAATGCATGTGTTAGTTTGAAGAAATTTAGTGTGATATCATGTCTGGAATCGATTTATAAATGTGGAGTGATAGATAGGATGTGTGACAAAAGTTGTTACTGAGTTTTAAAATTTTCTTCATCATTGCACCTGATTATGAAAATATAAGAGAATCCAACACACCCAAATATTCTCATCCAGATACTACTATGATATGTGATAATGAGGAGTAGAGAGATTGAACAAAAAGAGAACCACATGCACCCATATATTGGCAATTTGGATACTGCTATGATGTCTAATTTTGAAAATAAAAAAGATCCAAATGCACCCAGATATTGACCATCTTGATACTTCTATGACCTCATATTTTGAAAAGAAAGACAACCAAAAGCACACAAATATCAACCATCTGGATATCGGTATGACCTGTGAAATTTCTGAAATTAAAAAACCAAGATAGAAATCTAATGCACCCAGATACAAACCATCTCAATACCACTATGATTCTATTGGTAGAAACAAGAAGATAATAAAAAATGATTATCCAATTATTTTCCAGGGTTAAGCTCAAATCATGGAATTGTGAAGCTGCCAGATAGGTGACAGTGCCTACCACATTCATCCTGAATCATCATTGGCCTAGAATTAAAATGAAATATTCCACAAATAACAATCAAATAAAATAAGATCATGATCCATCATAGCTACTCTCATCACTTGGTGGTATCCTAGAGTAGTGTAAGAGAATAACCCCGAAAGATAGATTGACATCCAACTGACATGACTGACCTAGTCAACAGTTTATTATTCGTTGATTTGATTGATTCTCTGATGCTTGATTGTGTCTAGTTTCAAGAATGGATGACTCGTATAAGAGTGATCTATCTGGTTTTGAGTGTATCCATCACTATGTAAAACAATTGACTTGTTTGATTGATTTTAATACAAGTAGGATTACTCATAAAGCTGAGCCATATGAGTCCATTGTTGATTTGAAAAGCTCATTATTTTGAACTTGATTGATTGGCTCGATCACCCTTTCACTTGTTGATATATTGGATAGTTGAGAAAGTTGAGTCATATGAGTCCATTTGTGATTGGTGAAGCTCATGATTTTCACATTGATTGATTGCCTTGATCTCCCTTCATTTTTTTGATAACCGAGCTGGTTTTATTGCTTGAGATTTTGCAATATTTGATTTTTTTATGACGATTGATTTTTAGGACTTTTTTCTCTTTTTAGGATTTTTTATGACGTTTTAAGAATTTGAGGGAGTTTTTCAGGACTTTTAGAATTTTCCCCTAGTGTAGTGGACCAGTACAAACCTTGGGTAAGTCTTTATTCTCATAGGGGATTTGTGCCTCAAAAAATAATCTTTGGTTCTCAATCTTGCATTTAGGGAGTACAATCTTAGATCTTTGGATTTCATTGATGGCAAAGCAGGATTTGAACACTTCGTGCATGTTTGTTGGGTTATCACCAAGGTACCTAACCAATAGTTCTTTTTTTCCAAGTTTTCACTGAGAGAGTAATTTTATTTTCCTTTATTTTTCTCTTTTTTGTTTTTTGTTTGTTGTCGCCAAGGTGCATGTTTGCTAGGTTTTCACCAAGATTACTTTTTTTAATAGTTTTTTTTGTATTTTTTGGATATGTAGATAAGTGCCTTAACCTTGGGACCTCAAGAATAAAACCTCTTAAGGTGCATTTTGTTGATGTAACCTAGGCTCTAATCTCATTCTGGTGTTTCCAGTTGGTATGCCCCATTTTTACAAGATGTGACAATGACATAGTGTCCTAGCCAACTAGGATTGAACTTTCCTGGTTTTTCTCTTTTTGCTTGGTTCTTTTGATCTCCATTAGTATGAGGTCTCCTACCTCAAAGTTTCTTGGGATAACCTTCTTGTGATAGTTCCTTCTAAGGTGATACTGATAGCATTGTAAGTCATTCAGTGCATTGTGTCTTCTCTCATCCAACAATTCTAGTTCATTGAATATTACTACTTTGTAGTCTTGATCTAAAATGATGTTTGTCAATGAGATTTGCAGGGATGGGATTTCAACTTCAAGGGGTAGCATTGGCTCTAATCCAGAGATGAGGGAGAATGGAGTGGCTCATGTGGGGATTCTCACACTAGTTATGTATGCCCATAGTGCGAGACTGAGATGTAAATGTAAGTCTGACTATTTTCTTTAATAACTTCAGGATAGTTTTATTTGTGTCTTCAGATTGGCCATTGCCTTGGGGATAGTAGAACAAAGAGAAACCTTGTTTGATGTGGAATTATTTGGAAAGATCTTCAACATCTTGATTATGAAAAGGTGTACTATGATCTATTAATATGGTTTGAGGAACTCCATATCGACATATGATTTTGTTTAGTATGAACATATAGATCCACTTAATAGTGATGTAGGTGAGAGGAATGACTTCCACCAATTTAGTAAAGTACTCCATTGTTGTAATGATGTACTTGTGTCCATTAGATAAGGTTAGTGTAATCTTACCCGCTAGGTCAAATGCCCATTTTGAAAATGGCCATGGAGAAGTGATGGAATTGAGTTCTTGGGTTGGTGCATGTATGAGATATCCATGAATATAACATTGTCTACATATTTTCACATACTTGTTGGCATCTGTCTCTACTATGGGCCAGTAGTATGTAATTTTGATGATCTTCTTTGCTAAGTTATTGCCACCTACGTGGGCTCCAAAAGTTCCTTCATGTACTTGGTACAAGGCTCTCTCAGATTCCATGGAAGTGAGAAATCGTAAAAAGATTCTATATAAACTTCTTCAATATAGAGTACTAGCAAGAAGTGTGTACCTAGAGGCTTGGTGGAAGAGGGAATTATTTTGGATCCTAGACAAGTCCGAAGGTAGACACTATTTTTTAGGTAGTTGTATGTACTTTATGGTACCATGAGGTTCTAGGACCAATAAGGATGCATGGTGAGTCTTTGATTGGATCTTGATGTGCCAGTATCATTAGTTTCTCTACCAAAAACAAGAATTAGGTCTAGTTTCTTGACATGTTGATCAAGGATGCTATGGTAGCCCTCGTATATGTTTCTTTGTTTGGAACTCTTGGTACTTTCTCAAATAAAATGAAATGGAATGAATCCTGCAGCCTATCGATTAGCTCTCTATATGGGATCAACTTCTCATCTTTTTTCATATAGTTATTATTTACTTGGTCGATGACCAATTGTGAATAAACATAGACTTTGAGGCTCTTGATCCACCATTGTATAGTTGTATTCACTCCCATGACTAGAGCTTCATACTCAAATATATTTTTAATCCATGTAAAATTGAATCAGAAAGACTTAGGGATTGCATCATTATTTTGATTAATGAGCACTAACCCTACCCCTCCACCATAGTTCATGCATGACCCATCAAAGAATAGATGCCAAAGCTCTAATTCTAGTTTTAATGTGAGACTGGACTCATTTGGAAAGTTGGAAACTATAGGTTGATGATGTTGTATGGGTACCTCTACAAGTTGGTCCATAATTACATGCTCTTTGATAAATTTTATGTCCATGTACTCTAAGTCAAATTCACTTAATATGATCACCCATTTTGTGAGACCTCCTATTAGTGCTACTTTCCTCTATAAGTACTTCAAGAGATCAATGTGTGCAGTTAGCTTGTTTGATGGATCAACATGTAATGTCTTAGCTTCTTGGAAGAAAAGACTATTGTAAGGCATGATTTTTTAATTGGTGAGCTATTGAGCTCATAGCCTACCAATGTTATGCTGAGGTAGTAGATAGCTCTTTCCTTTCCTTGGTCATCACATTGTGCTAGGAGAGCTCCTAGTGCTGACTCAGATGTGAAGATATAAAAAAGTAGTCGCCTTCCTTGAATAGGTGGCACCAATATGGGAGACTTCAATAGATAATATTTGAATGTTTGGAATGATTTATTATATTATTATGTCCATATGAAGGTCACATATTTATGTATTAGATTCTGGAATGGATGGAACTTGTCTTCTAATTGGGTGATAAAACACCTTATGGATTGAATCCTGCCTTGGAAACCCCTCAGTTGCCTAAGATTGGTTGGTGGTGGCATGTCAAGGATTGACTTGACCTTTTATGGGTCTACCTGGAAGCGTCCATGTGACATAATGAATCCTAAAATATTTCCTATGGTGACCCCAAATGTACTCTTTTTTGGATTTAGTCAGACCTTGTAATCTTGCATTCAATCAAATATTGGTCCCAACACTCGTAGGTGATCCTCTCTGAGAATTGACTTGGCTAGTATTTCATCATCATAGTCTTCCATCATTTTGTAAATGAGATCATGGAAGATCATGGTCATAGCCCTTTGATATGTTTCTCCTACACTTTTAAGTCCAAATGTAATTACATTCCAGAAATAAGTTCCCTAGGAACATGTAAATGCAGTCTTTTGTTTGTCCTCTGGTGCAAACCTTATTTTGTTATATCGTGAGAATCCTTCCTTGAGTGATAGCATCAAGTGTCTAGCTGTGAGATCTACTATCATGTCAATATTTGTTAAAGGGAAGTGATCCTTGGGAAAATATTTGTTTAGTTCTCTAGAATCTGTGCGAATGTGGATCTGACCATTATTGTTAGAAATTTATCTTTCCTTGTTGAACTATGTAATTAAAGGTTAAACCCAGGCATCCTAAATTGTATTTGACCTCTAGTCCAAGTAGGAGGACATGTCAAATTTTGGTAATTCATTTAATAAGGAAATTAGATATTCCACCTTAAGAGGATTCTCACTTGAAGACATTGTAGTTTTCCATATGTATATGCAAGGAAAAACATGATAAACACCATTGGTTTATGCTACACCAACAGATAGGGCACATCACTACCCGACACAAAGGTTACCAATACTACTAAGTACAAAGCATCCCGATGAACACTATTCAGTGTTACCCAATGAAAAAAAGGACAAAGGAACCCGATGAGTAACAACCAGTGCAACCTGATGAAACAACCAAGAGTGGAACCCGACAATTAGTTCAAAGAAGGAACATTGACAAATTTTTAGTTCACACCAACGATAAAGAACCGACAGTCAATTACATCCCACAAAAAGTGGATCTCACTTTCCATGTCAGATAAATCACTGAATATTTATATTTAGCTTCTTTATTTGTTTTAAATCTATTACATGAGGGAAAAGAAAAGTATTTATTTATTATTTTATTACTATACTTGATTTAAAAACAAGGAAACTAAAGGATCAAGGTCAAATTGTTTACCTTGGATCTAGAGTTAACATTGTAATGCGTGATTCAAAAATAGGTCAAATACTTGTATAAATAGATGCTCAATCAATTGTGAACATTTTTTTTGATAATGATTATAGCCACTGAGAGAATCTAAGGATCAGACAAGAGAATTCATGCAACAACACACACAAAGACCAAATCAGTTGTCAATAATAGAACAAAGGCTACCGATGAGCAAGAAAAGGTATTAATCAATCACTATAGGTGATATTCATATATTGTAAGCTTTAATGGATCTGTAATCATAAATTAAATATTGCATATAGTCAGGTCAAACATATTTTACACATTCTAACAAGTGGGGTACACTTAATAAATACTTTCAAGGAAGGTGGACTTAATAGTCCTATTGTAAATCTCTTAACTGAGTGCACACTACATCAGTGTTGCTAAAGCTCTTAACGGAGTAGATCCTAACAAGTCTTCACATTAATACTCCTAATAGGGTAGATCATCATAAGTGATCAAATTGTAATCCTTAACCAGCTCCTTTCCATTCTGCAGATAGTGAAGTTTTGTGGGTACCATCCCCACCGTAGTTTTTACTTCCTAACAGGAGTTTTCTATGATATCATCTCTTGTGTTATGTGTCTATTAATTTCATGAATGTTTCTATGAATGTTGTATACAATTAAGTTTATGAATTAATACTACATGCATAAGATAGAACATCAGATATGGTTGGTAATATAGTAAATATTGATTACTAATGATGAAAGGTGAAAAGTGTTAAAAGTTTTAGAGGTATTGATTCACCCCTCCCCTCTCAGTACTACTTCCCATTAATCCCAAAAATTGGTATCAGAGCTTCATCTCTTCTTGTAAATATTAAAGGATTAAGAGAAAATATCATACATTGGAGAAGTAAAAACTTGCTAAAAATATTTAGAACAAAAATCTTGAAATAGAGATGTTCTATGAATAGTATAAAGAAGCTAGAATTAGCATGAGACATCTTCTCAAAGAAAGAAAGAATATAGCTTCTCTCTATAATGAGAAAGATTATCATGAGGAAGAGATTCTATATTTCTTTGATTCTTCAACATCAAATACAAGCAAGGTATCAGATACATTAGAAGAAAGAATCACAAGGATAACTGAGATCAATCTACATTTGGCTGGAAAAGTCAAATCTCTACAAGTCAGTCAAGAGACACATATGGTAAGAATGATTAATGACATGAACAATGCAAGGCAAGCTGAACAAGAAAGAAATCTAGCCATTGATGATAGAGGAAAGATCACAAACAAGCTAAAATTAAAGGAGTTTGAGATATAAAGACTTACAAAGCATCACCATGAGGTAACTAATTAGATTATTCTTATGAGTCAAGAAGAAAATAGAATGAATGTGGAACTCATTGAAAGAATATAGATTATCAGTGAAATAAGAGAAGACAATTTAAAACTAAAGAATGAGGCTAGAATTCAACAACAACATAATGACATGATTAAGAGAGCTTAGGAGAGTACAAAAAGGATGGATGAATTCTTGAATGCACAAAGGAGACCGAACACTAACACTGGACTAGGGTACACAAAGCATAGAGAGTGATCAAATGAAGCTAATCCAAAAGATGCCTACACTAATCGTAGACTAGGGAAGCTAAAATGAATCATTGTGGAAAGAAAAGCCACACCTAAAATGTGTTAAGGAGCAAAGAAAAAGGTATTCCTAAATCCACATTTACATTCATTAGACATTGTTATAATTGCAGCAAGAAAGGACATAAAGCACTTGAATGCAAATCAAAGGTGAAAGAACCAAAGAAGGAAATCTATATGGATAAGTATTGTCCCAGCTACAAAATGCATGGGCACATATCTCTTGAATTCAGGAAGAAGTAAATTGAAGCATGGAAACCTAAAAATGAAGAAAATGCATACAAACCGAGAAGAGTCGGTAATTCATATCTTTGGGACTACAATACATGGATAAATTGCACAATATGTGGTAGATATGGTCACATAGCTGCAAACAGCATGAGAACATGGACCAAAAGGTCTAGAGGCTGGACCAACCCCATAATGGCATGTTTACACTGTCATAAGGTTGGACATTTAAAGGACTGCAGAAACTGAATAATAGAAACCACCAATTTTGCAAATGGTAACACCATTGAAGACATCAAGAAAATGAGAAACCAAATGTGGAGGAAAGCTTCAACCATTGAGGAAGTTGGATAAATAAATATAGTAGGTGACACCTCATCCCATGGATCTGGTGACATCACCACCCCTACCTAAAGATGAACAAGTAAGTATGGAACTGCACTATACCATGTCATATTTTACATCACTTCCATTATACAAATTGATAGATAGTCAAAATCTACATCAGTAAAGATGCATATCATGTTACTTGTTACAATTTTGAGAAATAAACCCCACCGGTAAACACATACCAAAAATCATTGGTGAAAATACAAGGATGAGTTGTCTATAATTACCAAGAATTATTGGTCAACACATAAAATGACTAAGTCAGTAACGTAACCTAACACCCGTCGGTAAGGAAGAAAAGTCACAAAGTTGTCTTGACACTACACCAAGCTCCTCTGGTGAAAGAAAAAATCTTACAGCCATCCCAAGCGTCCTATCAACACCGAGAATGTTACTTGAGAGTCTTCCTGATGAACTCCGTCTTCATGTCCCAATGATTTGTTCAGTATTTATGACAGACTTAGGGAAAAAGTCTATAAATACTCAATGAAAGCACTTCATTCTACACACGTGATTGGATCAAATAGAGCAGAGCAAAAACAAAGAGAAAAGAGAGCATTTATTAGAGTGACCTTGACTTGATCCAATGAACTCCAAGTAAATCACTCATAAGTTTAGCAGATTGAAGTAAGTACCGAGCGCACCGAACAACTTGGTTGTTATTTTTGAAAAATCCCTAAATTCAAAACATGATGGCAACCACTTCAAGAACATTAAAATTGAAGAATGACAAGAATAATTTTGTTAATTTTATCAAGAACAACACTTGTGTGGAACCTAAATACAAGATATGCCCATAGATTACATCGTAACCCGATGATTCTGGCACATTTTAAAAATTCCACCTTAGGGTTTTGCTGATAAAAGATGTAAGGTCCTACATTCACTGCAAGATCACTAAGATTGGTGATATGGAGATATATGAAGCTTACAAGAAGATGTGTGGTGAACAAGGGAATCTAAGGGATGAACACAAATATTTACAGGTGAAAGGGATAACAACTGCCCTATATTTCTTGAGGGTTTTCAAAACTGACAAGATTAGGTTAGTTCTGAGAAGAATTCATGACCATAAGTTATGGTTGGATGAACCCAAGAAAATCAAAAAGGATGTGTTACATGTTGTAACTAGTTACCCCATAACCGACAAACCTAAGGCACATAAGCATCCCTCTTGGCCAAAAGTTGAAAAACTCACCAATGTTGTGTGGGATAACAAACGACTTAGGATGAACACCATCACCAATGATGAACTGAGGTTCGGTGCATGTGTGTTAGGTTAAAAAAGCTTCCAAACTAGAAGGCTAAATAACATTGCATCAACAATAGTAAGCATAGCCTACAAGATTGTCACAAAGGGAATATAGATGGATTTATGTGAGATCTTGTTGAGGCAACTTGATGATAATATGACAACAATCACGTCTTCAAAGACAAACACATGTAAGTTCAGCTCACTTATAATGTGTATATTATTTTATTTTGAAGAACACTTTCCTTTAGTTGGAAAAGTAAAGTAGGACACTATCAAGTTAGTCACATTGCAGATTAGTGACATTATCAAGTCACTAGGTGATAACTTTGATTCGGTGATGACTGAATACTTCCTTGACTTCAAGGAAAAGATGATGGAGAGAGTGAGGATCCCTGAATAGTTTATTGAGAAGCATAGGGATGAAATATGTTTCATGGTGGATTTTTATTTTAATCACATTAAACCAGTTGTACCAAGGATAGCTTGGTTAGCACCTCTTAACTATGAGATTAACATAGATCAAGCAATAAATGCAATTGATGCATTGTTGAATGAACCACTTGACAACAAACAACCAAGATTTGGAACATATGAAGAGGCCAAGTTCAAGATAAAAAGATGCCTAATAATCAAGAAGACTATCAAAAATAAAAACAAGATGGTGAAGAATCTTTAAAAGATGTTGTCGGTCAATGAGGAGGAGAAAGAACAAACAGAGGAAAATAACGAACATGGCACCATCAGTGAAGAGAAAAATGATTAAGAATCAGATTCTGAGGCCAGTGTATCTGATGCACCTCCACCTCCTTCCAAGAAACCAAGGACCATAGTGGCTCAAAGGGAAATAAGTAAAAAAAAAGCTACTACAACTCTTAATCAAGGTTAAGTGAGGACCTATAAGAGGAAGGAGCAAATAGAGAAACAAACACCTACCAAAAGGAGGAAAAGACTAGTTAGGACCAAAGATGACATAGAAGATTCAAAATAGGATGAGCCTAATATAGATAAGAAAATCTCATCCCCTAGAACAATGGATGAAATTGCTGATTCAATTGCTACAACCTATACCGTGACCGATAGAAAAGTCAGACAGTGGGCAAAACTGGAGCCAAAGGACCAACATAAAATACAAGATGCAATAATTAGGGAATTGGTCAAGTACAAATATGTACCAGTTGAGTTTGTTCACAAAATACCCAAAGAACAGGGTGACAAAATTTCACAACAATGGTCTTATGCTTTGCACACAGAAAATGAAGGGAGAGGGTACTTGTCACACTCATGCCTCTTGAATAAAAAATGGAAGAGATAAAAGAGATAATGAAAAAGCATTTTAATAAATTTGTGGCAATGATAAGACCTTACAAAGTGCTACAAGATAAATTTATAGAGATAGATAGCATGACAAATGTTAAATGGAGATAAATCCTAGATCTACCTACAGAAACAACAAGTTGTGAGAATCAATTACTTCTCACCGACACACCTCATGTAGAAGAGAAAAAAGATAAAGTGAGTCCTAAGCACATTGATTTGGATAATGTGGATACTAATGAGCCCATTAACTTAGATAAAGTCATGGATGATCTAAAAATTCAAGACATCACTCACTATGATTCTAATAAAGATCCACAAAAAGAAGATGATGTCATTTTAATATCTCTTAAGGATAAAAACAAACAAGAATTGGAGACACAAGGAAATAAGAACATGGATGTTGCTGATGAGATATGGCCAGAAACTTCCATTATTGACATCATAGGTCTGGATCCTATAGATCAAATAAAAAAAGATGAATATGTCACTGCTCAACAAATGCAAACTGATGAGCAGGACACAACTCAAGATGCAGCACATGCCAGCGCACTAAATAACATCCTAGTATTGATGAAGGCCATCAATTTTATAGAAGGAAATGAAGAATATACATGAGATACAAGCATACCCAAAGACAAGGGTGATGCAGAGACAGGATACCAAAGATGAATCAAAGGATACAACTATAGATCAAACTGCAACTGATGATCAGTAAGACAAGTCTAATAATCAGAATAAATAAAAAGAACAACAAGTAGAAGAGGAAAAGTAAAAGGAAAAGAGTGAAGAAGCAAAGAAAAATGAAAAACTAAAGAAAATAGAAGATAAATCTACTGAAACAACCAAGGTTGGTGCAAAGACGTCTTCACCTAACCGCTAGGTGAACCCTCAGTAGAAGGCACAAGAGGTTTCATCTTCAAAACCTTCGCCGAGTGCATCATAGAAAACAAATGAACTAGAGATGGTAGTTCATACATCTACATCTACTGAAATCTCAAGGAAGAAGAAGAGAAAGAATAAGAATCTAGTTACTTTGGATGAAATAATTGAGATTCTGGTATGTGATCCTCAAACATTGAATCCTACTAAATTGACAAAGTATGCAAGACTTTGTGAAAGGAAAGCCATGAAGGATAAGTTGAGAAAAGCCACAAAGGAAGCATAGGTACTTTAAGTTGCAAGAGGAATCCTTTAGAAAATTGTACCTAATATAGACGTTGATCAAACATCCCCCTTGATTGATAAATTAGTGTTTCACACCGATGCTATCACATCTCAAAACATAGATGTTGAAAAGGATATGAAGGCTAGACTTGAAAATAAATATGAATTCAAGTTAGCAGAGAAGATAAGCCTGGAAGTGGAAATAAAAAAGGTGAAGCTATCTAAACTGGTAAGCATAGTGAACCAATAATTTTAGAAGCTATAGCCTTAATCTAGACATTGTGCATGTTAGATCAACTCACAAAGGAGTATATAGACAAGATAGCACAAATTGATGTTGATCTTCAAGAAAGTTCACAAGGTGTCACAAACAGTGAAGAGGCAATCAAATTGTACAATGAATAGCTCAAGAAAGATCAGAAGCTGAGACAATATATTTAGATTCCAAAAATGAAGTTTAGAGATGAGGTGAACGAGCTTCAAGCTCAACTCTTACCAACTCTTACATTATTGCAATAACATATGATAGAGGCAAGAACACTTATTGCCACCCCAGAAATGTATGTCCTAGACAAGATTTATGATATGCATGCCAAGATTGAGCTAGAGAAAATAACATTAGAACTCCCCAAATAAAAATGGGAGAAAATGATCGAAGATATCAAGAACACTCACTCCCACATTCTTGACAATCTGTAAGTTACACATTTTTGACAAATTATAAGTTTTACATTTTTTTCATGATTATCAAAAAAGGGGGAAATGATATGTATAGTCAATCAGTAAAAGGGGGAAATGATATATATGTATAGTCAGTCCTTTGAAAGAGGAAATAAAAAAAAAGTGAAATTTATATTACAAAGGCAAGTATACATGTACATATACTTATACTATACCGATGCATATAGTTAGGGGGAGTCATATAATGACAAGGATATATACATGGTGTACATACTAAACACTTTAGTATTATGCACATATCAATTTTTGATACTAATGTCAAAAGGGGAGATTGAAAACATTATATTTTTCCATTACTATATGCAAGGAAAAACATGATACACACCATCGGTTATACTACACCAATAGATAGGGCACAACACTACGTGACACCAAGGTTACCGATACTACTACGTACAAAGCATCTCGATGAACACTATCCAGTGTTACCTTATAACAAAAAGGACAAAGGAACCCGACAAGTAACCAACACTGCAACCCGATGAAACAACCAAGACTAGAACCCAACAGAAGAAGGGAACCCGACAATCATTTCAAAGAAGGAACACTGACAAAATTTTAGTTCACATTGGCGATCAAGAATCAATAGTCAGTTACATCCCACAAAAAGTGGATTTGACTTTCTAGATCAGATAAATCACTGAAGCTTTATATTTAGCTTCTTGATTTTTTTTTAGATCCATTACATGAGGGAAAATAAATGTATTTATTATTGTTTTTATTAGTATAATTGATTTATTTAAACATGCAAACTAAAGGATCAAGGTCAAGTTGTATACCTTGGTTCTAGAGTGAACATTGTAATGTATGATTCTAAAATAGGTCAAATACTTGTATAAATAGATGCTCAATCAATTGTTAACATGTTGTTTAATGATGATTGTAGCCACTAAGATCATCTAAGGATCAAACAATAGAATTCATGAAACAACACAGACAAAGATCAAACCAATTGTCAAGAACAAAACAAAGGCTACCGACGAGCAGGAAAAGGTATTAATCAATCACTATAGGTGATATTCATATACTGTAAGCTTTAACGGATATGTAATCAGCAATTATAGATTGTAGATAGTCAGGTAAAACACATTATATACATTCTAACAAGTGGGGTACACTTAAGAAATCCTTTCAAGGAAGGTGGACTTAAGAGTCCTATTATAAATCTCTTAACCGAGTGCACACTACATCAGTGTTGCTAAAGATCGTAATAGAGTAGATCCTAACATGTATCCACATTAATACTCTGAACAGGGTAGATCATTAGAAGTAATCAAATTTTAAGCCTTAACCAAATCCTTTCCATTGTGCAGATAGTGAAGTTTTTTGGGTACCATCCCCACGGAAGTTTTTACTTCCTAACAAGAGTTTTCTGTGATATCATATCTTGTGTTATGTGTCTATTACTTTCATGAATATTTATATGAATGTTGCATACAATTAAGTTTATGAATTAATACTACATGCATAAGAAATAACATCATATATGGTTGGTAATACAATAAATATGGATTACTAATGATGAAAGGTGAAAAGTGTTAAAAGTTTTACAGGTACTAATTCACCCCTCCCATCTCAGTACTACTTCCCATTAATCCCAACATCACATTTGACACACACTCAATGTGAATGTGGAATTCATAGAATATGGGATTTACATGAAAATCCTCCACTCATCTTTAATTAATAGATGCCTCTACACACACTTGATCAATAATATTCTCTATTTTGTCACTTCTCCTCACATTCTCAAACTTGCTCTCATTATTGTAATCATGTTATTTCTCTCATTCTCTCTTCTTCTTTAGGATTTATGCATCATTCATATTATTCACAAGGGTTTTTTCTTTTTTTTTCCCCTTTCAAAATTGTTGTGTTCTTGTCTTTGACTTGGAGCATTTTGGTGAATTTTGTGTTTGATTTATTGGAGCAATATCTCACTCTTTGTGTATTTGGTGAAAATCTTACTCTTGCTCACTCACTTGGATTCTTTTATAAGCTCATTTAAATTTTTTAATATTTCTAACATGGTATTAGAGATAGCTAAATACTTGTTTTGAGTGGTGCACAAAGGTAAAGTTGAAGGTTGAGAAGGAGAAATTAGATTTTTCGTTACTTGGTCAAACTCTTGTTTGTAGGTTTTCTTTCATTGTTTTTATAAATCTAACTTCTTTTTGTAAATCTATCTTTTTCTGGATGGCTTGCTAGAAGATCTAAGTTTTTTTTCATATCTATTTCAAATTTTTAAGCTCTAATCCCACTCTCTATTGGGAAACTGTAAGGTTTTTCTCATGCATTTTCATCCATTTTTCTAACTATCTCATTTGCAGGGTTATAATTTATATTTAGATCTATATATTTCAAGTTTTTTCATATATAATGAGCATCTCTTTGAGCCATTATATATATCACTTTGATAATATCCGTATATCTATCATTTTATTTGTAAGTTTAATCTTTTTATGCATTATATCTCTATTTCTATTATTTAATTGTTCTAATATCATATTGTATTACTCATTTCATATCTTCTTTTAATATAATATAGTTATATCTCTTTTTTTCATATTTCTCGTGGTTGCATGCATATCTTCTTATCTTATCCTTGTTTCTCCTTAGCATTCTAATCTTAGTACTTTGGTATAACATTCTCTTCCTTGCATCATTTTGTGACTTTGCGTAGTAGACAACATCTCTATTTATATTTATTTTAGTGCAGACTAGCAATATCGACCTTTCAACCATTAGAGCAGCTTTACATTGCTTTCCACAATCTAGTTCTGAGCTTTGTACCTTTCATATCCTATATTATTGAACATCATTATCTTTATATTTTGCATAACATTGTCTTGACTTACATTGTGCAACATCTCGCCTTGGTGCACAACATACTTTGATACATAAGATCTCCTCCTTGGCAGGTATCTCAGGCTTCCTTGATGTTTTTAGTAGTGTAACATAACCATTTTTTACCTGTTTAGTATTCCACTATTTATTTAGCCTTGTGCAACATTCCAGCAACCTTTTAAAACATCTAAAAACTTCTCTTATACGCAACTCTTTGATACCCTTTGTGGAACTCTATTATTCCTCTCATCCTTTTCTACTTCTCTCTCATAGCCTTTGCATTATTTTCTAATGGTTCTTTTACCTTCTTTTAATCTATTTTTTATATTTCTGCAATTAGATTACACATAAATCATTTCTGCAATAAGTCGTAGGAAAAAAAAGTTTTTTATTCATATCTTTTCTCTATTTAATTTGGATTGTATGCACAGAGTTAGTAATTAGTAATATCACTTGAAGACAAATAATATCAGTATCAAACACTACATCTCTCTTGTTATTCTCATTTCTCTGATATTCTATTTGGTTGCAGCTTAGAATCTTGTTTCCTCAAAATAGTGTTTTGGTAGTGTTTATTCTTTTCTGCATTCTTCATCAGTATATTTGGTAGTGTCATTCATTGTCTCTCCATATACGTGGTTTATCTTATTTTATCTTATTTTGAATGTATCTTCGACTGTTTTCATCTTTAATTCATTAATCTTTTTCTTTATAATTATCTTTATCTCATTTGTTGACTTCTATTTGTTAATATAAATTGTCTGGCTATAATAATTTAATTATCATTTTTATCCATTATCCATTGTTTATAATTCATTTTTATTTTGTAATTGAAGTTTTTTTAAGTTAATCACTTCTAACTTAGATTTTAAAACTTAAAAAAAAATTAATATTTCTTCATATTGCTCCATTCCTACATTCCTTTTATCAATTCTATCAATTTTCATTTGTTATTTTGTTAATTAGTTGCAATTAAAATTTGTTCCTTCATTTAAAATTAAAAAAAGAAAAATAAAGAAATTCAAATATCTTTTTAACCATTCAAATTGTGATTAACATTAAGTTCAATTTATTTTCGTTGATCTTTATCATTATATATTCATTCCATTTTATATAATATTATATTTTTAAATTATGCCTACCCTAGTTCAAGAAATCAAATTAAACAGTTCTAACTATCATCAATTGAAGAAACTTGCTTCTTCACTATTTTGCTTTAAACATTTGCTTGAAGTTGCTACAAATGCCTCTATTCAACTAGCCACCTCTGCTTCTCAAGCTGAAAAAATGCTTTGAAAAATAAAAACAAAGAACCTATTGGATTAATTGGTCTCTAAATTGTTCATGATCTCTACGTCTTGATTGGATATTGCACCAAAGCCCATCAAGCATGGGACATTTTGCAACAAACGTATGATAGCTCCACCGAATCCTGAAATATTCAACTCCAAGAAAACTTGGAGGACTTGAGATATACTAATTTCAAAATCATGGATGAATTATTACTTAAATTTGATTCTATTAAAACTCAATTGAGTGGTGTTAATGTTACTTTAACTGATACTAGATTAATTACTATCATTCTAAAGAAATGTCTTCCGAAAGAATTTCAGTAGTTTATTACTAACATTCATTCTCAACTAGCTATTCCTAGTTTAGCTCCTCATTTAACTGATGCTATTTTTCAAAATTTATTACGTCTAGAGGAAGCTAAATTATTGCAATTTAGTACTATTAAATCTTCTGAACATACTTTTGTGTCTAAAACTCAAATTCAAAATAATAAAGCGCATACTAATCATCATAATAATAATAATAATTATCATAATAATATTTATTCAAATAATAACAATAATCACCATAACAATAATGATCATAATAATGGTTATTCAAATAACAATAATAATAATAATAATAGTTATTCAAATTAAAGGTCTAATTACAGGCCATCATACAATAATAATAACAATAATTACAATAATCAATGAAATAGGAAAACACATTGTACTTATTGTGGAAAAGATGGTCACCTAACTAATGTTTGTTTTAAAAATGAAAATGATAAGAAGCCTATGAATAAAAATAATAAAAATAACTTCAAATCTCAAGGTAATCAATCTCATTGTGCTTTTACTTCTTTTTATAAAGCTTCTCGTGCATTAGAATGGATTGTTGATAGTGGCGCTTCTCATCATGTTACATCTAATCGAGAAGTATTTAATTCTTTGTAACCTCATACTACTATTATTCTTATTCAATTAGCTAATGATAATAGTTGCAAATTTGATGGAGTTGGTGATGTTAATGTTACAAATGGAAAATTATACAATGTTCTTTATGCTCTTGAATTTACATCCAATCTTCTTTCAGGTGCTCAATTATGTCAAGATTACAAAGTTGAATTTCATAAAGATATGTGCTATATTATTGATCCTATCACTGATCATGTTGTTGCTAATGCTAATATGGACAATGATAACTTGTTTAAATTTTATGAGTTTGCCTCTTCAAGGTACTCTTTTAAAGTGAATATTGATTTCAACGTATGGAAAAAAAAGCTCAACCATTGAAATTATGATTATATTTCTTTGATGCAAAAATCTAACATGGTTGAAGGATTACCCCATACTTTTCCATCTAAAATTACATGCACAGGGTGCATGAGTGCAAAAATGAAAAAGGGAGCCCTTTCCTCATGGTACTTCATGGAGGGTGTCCCATAAGTTACATCTTATTCACAGTGACCTTTTAGATCGAATGGATAATAGCTCCATACAAGGTTCAAAGTATGCTCTTACCTTTGTGGATGATTTTACTAGAAGAATTTGGATTTATTTCTTTCATAGTAAAGATCAAGTTCTTGACACATTTTTTGAATTTCATATGTTTGTGGAAAGGAATTCTAGTTCTAAAATTAAAATTCTTAGAACATATAATGGTAAATTGAATATATTAATAATGCTTTTCATTCTTACATGAGAGATTTTTTTATAAAACATCAGCTTACCATTCCATATACACAACCAAAAAATGGTTTGGCGGAAAGGAAGCATAAAACTATTGTGGAAATGGCTAGATGTATGCTACATGCAAAATATATGCATTACATGTTTTGGGCTGAAGAAATGACTTGTGCCACTTATATTCTTAATATAGATCCCACTAAAGCTTTTCAAAATATAATTCGTAAGGAAGCTTTGTGTGGTAGGAAACCCAATTTAGAACATTTGAGAGCTTTTAGATCTATTGCGTATGTTCACACACCCAAACATAAAATGCATAGACTAGATTCTAAATATTCTCCATGTACATTTTTTGGGTATAATGAATCTACTAAAGTTTATAGAGTTTATGATCCTATAAACAAAAAGGTACATATTTGAAGATATGTTATTGCAAAAAATGAAGTACATGATTTTTCCAAGGTCAAAGATGATGAATTGAAAGGGGGAATTATTGAAATCATGGAGGGCCAACCTCCTATCCTAAACCATACTCCTAATGCACATATTTCTATTCGTACTAGTATTAAAAAAATATGACGATGATGGTAAGAATATATCTACTCCACTTAGTGATAATTTTTTCTCAAAATGATGATAATTTTGTTCGTGATGATAATTATATATTTACACCTCATAGTGATGATGAAAATGATGAATTTACTCCTCATGCTGATATTTGTGTTACTTCTCAAATAAATCCTAAATGGTTTAAACATTTACTTAATGAAGGTGATGATTCTATTACTAAAATGGGTGGTCTTAGACCTAGGAAACTTAACTAATGCAATCAGGCTTTGATCTCTTCTCTTATGAAATATAAAGATCCTCAAATTTTTTCTCAATCTAAAACTCAACCCTATTTGAAAATGCTATCCAAGAGGAATATGATAGTTTAATTTCTAATAATATTTGGGATTTAGTTACTTTACCTCATGGCAAAAATCTAGTTTAATGTAAATGGTTATACAAAACTAAGTTGAATGAAAACAATGAAATTAATAAGTTTAAAGCTAGGCTAGTAGTAAGAGGTTTCTCTCAAATTGAAAGAATAGACTGTAATGAGACCTTTTCTCATGTTGCAAAAATTCCTACCATTAAAGTTTTCCTTGCTTTAGCTACAAAAATGAATTGGCCTATTCACCAAATGGATGTTAAAAGAGTTTTTTTAAATGGTTATTTGCATGAAGAATTCTATATGTCTCAACATCCTAGTTTTATTAAAGAAGGAAATGAACATCTTGTATGTAAAGTAAATAAATCTATTTATGGTTTAAAACAATCTCCTAGAGAATGGTATTCCAAAATCAATGCTTTCTTTATTTCTCAAGCTTTTTCTAGAAGTAAAAATATCCTAACTTGTATATCAAGTATAGTGAAGATAACATTATTATTATAATTCTATATGTTGATGAGTTGATTATTACTTCAAGTTCTAACAATTTAACTTCTGATATTAAGTTTCAACATAACCAAAAATTTCAAATGACTGATTTAGGGCTTCTACATTATTTCTTAGGAATGAAATTTTGGAAAACCCGTAAGGGTATTTTTCTTTCAGAAAGTAAATATGCTAAAGGTCTTCTTGATAGATTTCATATGAATGATGATAATCATGTTTCAATTCCATGTGAACTAGGAACTAAGTTAATGATAGATATGAAATCTCTATTTATAGATGCTCCTCCTTATAGACAACTCGTATGAAGTCTAAATTATCTAACTCTCACAAGACCTCATATATCTTTTAGTGTTGGTTTACTTTCAAGATTTATGTCCAAAACTAAATAAACACACTTCAAAAATGCTAAAAGAATACTAAGATATATTAAAGGTACTCTTCATGTAGGATTATTTTATGATGCAAATTTTGATTTTACATTAAAAGGTTTTACTAATTCGGATTTAGGTGAAGACCACAATGATGGAAAATCTACTTTTGGGTATTGTTGCTTTGTTAGTTTAGGTGATATATCTTGGAAAATTAAAAAATATAAATCTATTTAACTTTTTTCTACTCAAGATGAATCCAAAATTTGTACCAATGCCTCTAAAGAAGCATTATGGCTTAGAAGAATACTTAAGGATTTGGGTTTACCTCAACAAGAACCTACACCTTTATATTGTGACAATCAAAGTGCAATATCCTTGGCAAAGAATCCAGTTTAACATGCAATGTCCAAGCATATTTCTCTCCACCACCACTTCATTAGAGATAAAATGGAAGGAAAGAAAGTTTCCCACATCTATTGCAAGGGTGAAGATCAAGTTTCATATATTATGACAAAGCATATTTCTAGAGAGAAATTTGAAATTCATTGCAATAATTTGGGTTTGATACCCCTTGATGTAAATACCCCAAGTAAAGATTAAACAAGGGTCTTAGAAATTAATGTTTCCTTGGTGAACTATGTAATTAAAATATAAGCCAAGGTATCTTAAATTGTATTTGTCCTCTAGTTCAAGTAGGAGGACATGTCACATTTTTATAATTTATTTAATAAGGAAATAACATACTCTTCCTTAAGAGGATTGTCACATTTGGAACACACTCAATTGTAATGTGGCATTCATATAAGATGCGAGTTACATGCAAAATCCTCCACTCATCTCTATTTAAGAGGCACCTCTACACACACTTGGTCAATAATCTTCTGAATTTTCTCACATCTCCTCATATTCTCAAACTTGACCTCATTATTGTAATGAGCTTATTTCTCTCATTCTCTCTTCCTATTTAGGCTTTATGCCTCATTCATATTATTCAAAAGGTGTGTGTATATATATAT
>MU225442.1:737164-760819 GCA_018584345.1 Thuja plicata
TATATATATTTCCTTTTCAAAATTATTCTATTCTTTTCTTGGTCTTGGAGAATTTTTCTGAATTTGGTGTTTTATCCAGTGGAGCAATATCTCACTCTTTGTGTATGTGATAAAACTCTTACTCTTTCTCACTCACTTGGATTCTTTCCTAAGCTCGTTTCCATTTTTTAATGTTTCTAACAATTATGCTTGGTTACTAGAACTAGATTATATATCCAATTTGTGTATGGGATTGGTCGTATGAATCCAACATCTCATAGTTTCTTCAGCTCTACTTTGACAAGTAATGTCACATGTGGATGCATCTTTCTCAAATTTTGCTTGATAGGTTTGGGATTCAGTAACAATGTTAGATGATGTAACACTAGCTCTGAATCTAGGCCTGGAATATCTAAGTAGAACCATGCAAAGTTGACTTGTCCTTCTATGAAGAAGCTAATGAATTGCTCCCATTCTTGTCTTGTAAGTGATTTTTTGAAATATATATTCTTTGGGTTCTTTTCATCACCTAGGTTGACTTCTTCTATTTCCTTAGCTAGTAATGTTGACTTTTCCTCTCTAAAGGGGAGGATTTCCTTCATTCCATCATCTAGCACCTTAGAGAGGTTTTCACTAGAAGATAGGCCTTTTATTATTTTTTCCTCATTTTTTAGTCGGAAAGCGCCTTGTAGTTTCCACTTACTGACTATTCTTTTTTTCTTTTAGTTTTTCTTTTTTGACTTGAAACAGGATCTTCCTCCCTGTTAGGGACTTTTCTTGTATGAACCACAGTGCTTGAAATGTCTACTTGAACACCATACCTTCTAATACTGATTCAGAGACAAGAAAAGGCTAATTGCTAAGGACTGGATAAGGTCCTTCTTCATTTTTGAGCTCCACATATACTCAGGCAGGTTTTACCTCTTATGATTTTTGTTTACACAGTATTTGTTGATGTGGACACTGATTTTCTATGTATCTTTTGTTAAACCAACTTATGAATCACCTTGCAAATAACCAAGAATAACCAGATGCAAGATATAACCATACAAACCATAGTTGTAAGCATAACCAGAACCAGTGATACAAGGATTTTCATCCTTCTTCCTTTTATAGTAGGAGGGATAACCTAATGATTCACTCTTCAAGGAATCACTAAAATGGACACTGTCCTGCTGACATAGGTCCTTAATAAGTTCAGTTTGTTTGTTCTTAGTAACAAGAGTATTTTGATTAACTTGGTTTTGATACCTTGAAATAATTTAGACAAAGATAGATTATCAGACTAATTTCTGCACCAGTGCCTATCCTTTGGGCTATACAGTCAAAATAAGCTAAGATCTCATAGAAACAAAATACAGTAAGCTGCCTTACAACCCACATGCAATTCAGATAAGTTGCCTTACAAGTTACCCTATCACCTCAAAACTATTGTATCAAATCTTTAAACAAAGCAGTATGCTCCCTGAAACTACTCACAAAACTTAGTTCTTTCCTTAAAAGAAACTTGCAAGCAATCAGATAGTTACCTAATAACCATAATGCTTCAGAATACCTTGTAAACTTAACATAAAAGGGCATACATAGAGAATAAAGAGACAACAATGGAAGAGAGTAAAATTGCACCGTATATTATTTATATGATCTAGCTTTGAATATATGAGAGATTATACAACTTCAAAAGATAGACAGAAGTTCACAACACCTGAATTCTACAATATATTTTCTCTTCTCCAAAAAATTCCAACATCAAAAGACCTTTTACAATTACAACTCTTTTTTTATATATAGGTTTTTGACCATCTTGTAATCCCTTAAGGATGCAACAAGCTTTGGATGGTCATAGAAAACCTAACCCTAAAGTTACAAGAGAGACAAAAAGAAAGAGAGAGAAGAAGCGGTGAAAGGACTAAGTCAAAAAGATATAAACAGATATTTCTTGTTCTTCTCCCGATCTGGCAACTACAATCAGATTTGTAGATGGTAGCTGGTAGTATTTATGTTGAGTCCGGATAGTTGTGCTTCCCTACTCACGGACGTTCTCCTTTTGTAATAATTTTCCCTCTTGTCTTGAATAGTGTAGTGCCAAGTGTTCACCTTACTCATCGTCCAAGATTTCTTCTTCTACTACAGGATTCTTTTTCTTGGGTGTAGTCATCATCTCCCAAGCTTTCACTTCATTATTCGATAGCCACTTGAAGTCCTAAGTACTCTGTACTTGCACCTTTTGCCTGTCCCATCTAGCATCAGTGATGTTTTTGACATCAAGTAGGAACTTGTTGATATCAATCTCTGCTTTGAAGGCTTCATCCAATATTTTATTGAATCTCTCTATATCAACATCTGTTCCCAAGAGAAATGCCTCTTCACTAGGCATCTTGCTGTCAAACTCACTCTTCTAGGCATCTACAGCCTTTACTTGGTCATCATCTCCCCTTAAGGAAGGAATAAACTTATTAAGATCATTTGAAAAGAGGCTCAATTTAACCTTTATCTAGTTCAATTTTCCTTTGAAGAATGAGAGAGCAATATTGACTCTTTTAATCTCATCTCCCACTTCATTTACTATTTCAGGGAAATCTTCTCTTATGGCTTGTAAAGATGATAACTTCTCAAATAAAGTTTCCCTAGCAGACCACTTAGTAAAGTAAGGGTTTAGAATGGCAAGGTACCCCATTTCCTCAGTATGCAATGCTGGCAACTTATTGTATGTATTGACTACAACATCAGTTTTATCTTTTAGAATCTCAATTCTATGTTGTAGTATGACTTTCAATGCCTTCAAATCAATTGCATTTCCCTTTTCTTCATCCACCTTTTGTTCCACAGCCTCCTCTGATTTAGGCTTATCTTCAATTTGCATTGGTGGTGGTTGTGTAGGTACATATACCACCTCAGGCTTTGCTTCCAATTCTTTTGTTAATGTCTTGATAAGCTGATCTCGCTGGTATAGTTGTATGTGGCACATATCTCTTTCCTTAGACAATGCACTTGTTTCTTCCAGCAAAGTATTATACCTCTCAGATAATTGTTTGGTCTTGTCTTCATTCAGTTTGGGAGATTTCTAAGTCCCCTATATTTTGTACAGACCACACCATCTGATTACCCACCATATTTTCTTGAATATTTACTAACTGGGGCTTCTGGTCTTTTGGGCTTAGACTCCACATTGAAAAAGCCTGAGATTTTGGGCTATACCCAAATCCTTTTATCATGTCTCCTACCTGGACCTCACTAGCCATTTTGAGATCTGGTTGCTTTCTAATTTGGTCTATGATGAAGGCAGATGCCAAATCCCATCCCTCAGCCAACAATATTCCACTTCCCAACACCATCTTCCTGGCATCCTCAGGCGAGATATCCTCATTCTCAAGATCATAATTCTGTAAAGCCACTAAGGCTTCATTTTTAATTGTTTCTTTCCCATCCATAGTCAATTGGGATCTTATTTGCTCTATTTTATGCCATCTTAGGAAGTCTTTAAACTCCTCTATTTTTACAAATCTGTCATCATCTAGAAACTTTTGCTGATGAAGCAATCTTTCATCAACACAGGCCCTGAGTGGTATCTCAACTTCATCTTCTAGGTCAGGTCGTTGCTTCTTGCCTTCCTTGATTTCTTTTCTTAGGTTATGGTCATATAACCTAGTGCCAGGTACTAAGGCCTTAGCCTTGTCCTTTTTCTTACTTTTTCCTTCCACTGAAGGTTTCCCTAATTCCAATTTATGCCTCTTTGCAGCAGGCTCCTCTACATCATCAGGCTGGGTGGCAACTGTCAGATCTATAATGTGTCCTTCTGCTCCCTGCAACTATGGAATCTCAGCCATTTCTTGCTCTGAGGCTTGTTGTGGTGAAGGATACATGGGAGGACATGCATAATCACTATCACTACCACTCTCATGTTTTGACTCTGAGTGTTCAGGTGTTTGAGCACCTTTTTTGTCCAGGACTGTATCCAGTTTCTCTACAAGCACATAGTAGTTATCTATCATGGCCTTGATTCTATCAAAATATGGGAGGTCAGGGTAAACACCCCCAAAAGACAACCCATTTCTTTTTATTTGCTTCTCTAGCTTTAGCAACTCCTGGATTCTATGTCTTCTTATATGGATGTCATCTTCATCCAAGATGTTCCTTGTTGCATCTTCTTCTATGCATTCATAGTGAACATTAGTATTAGGGATGGTAGGAGTATACAACTTCCTAACCCCTGCCATAAAGCCCTCTAGGACAATGTATCTATAAGGGGCTGCCCCCATCCCGTATTTCTCCAACCATTGACCCACTTCATCAATGGCATTCTTACCAATTGTAAAGTTGGAAATTTTAAATTTCCTAGGGGTTATAGTCCCCTTCTTGTGTGGTGCAAAGTGCTCATTATCTGTTAACATCAACTGCCATATGAATTCCATTACAGATACTCTTGAAGACACATGATATGGAAATAAATGAGGTGGGTGAATACACCTATATACTCTGATAATAGTATAATTCTCCTCCAGGAAGAAATCACCCCAATTATGTTTTCCAGGTGAATTATCTGTATACTCACAGGGTATGAGCAGTTGTATGATCTTCAATTGGACTCTAGTCCTACTTGTCCCAAAACTTTGAACAACTGGATACACAATTCAATTCTGAAAAGCACAGTAGTCGCACTCCCTAGAAGTGTAATTCCAAACCCTCACCCAAAACTAGATAGGATTTGGTGCTGTTTGATAGAATCTCTGAGGAGTCAGATTATGAACATCCATGATTACAAAATTGAAGTATAAAAGGAGATGCATTAGAACTGAGTAATGCAAAAATTTAGGTTCCTTCTCCTTTGGATTCTTTAGTCTTTTCTGGGTTGCAATGAAACCCTCATGTATTTCATCTATGATATGCTGAATATAGTCATAGCTAGTGCTTGAATGCACCTCTTGCAAGTCTAGTACCATCATTAAGATGCCAGCATTGATTTTCTCTGCATCTCCATCTCTTCCTAGCACTCTACACAAGGAATAAGTGTTATACTTAATGTAGAAGTGTAGATCCTTATAATAATATAGATTTGGCTCGGCCATAGGATGTAAGTACTTTTTCAGTTCTTTCAACATATGTTTCTGCAATAAGCCTTTAGCAATAGCAGGCTTAGAACTGTACCTCTTCTCCTGCTTTGTCATGTCAATTTTAGTAGACATGGTACTAAACAAGCCAAAATCCTGCATGAATGAATTCCTATTTAATATTAAAAGGTCAGTGCCATCATCCCTTTTGATGGTCTTTTTCAGGACATCATAGTGATTGGCTAGGTCTAAAAATAGGTCTACATCTAGGAAGACATCAGGAATAAGCAACCTAGCTAAACCACATGTCCAAGGGTTGGATACTGGGATGAGCTTATCATAATTTTTATAGAAATAATTGAAAAGGGAGAAACCTGTTGTCCCTAGAGTCACAACATCTCAGATTTCTTTGTATTCATCTAGGAGGACATTAGCATTGGCCTTCTTATTCTGCATTGAACCAGGCAGGAGACGAAGAAATTCATCAGAGAAACTTGCCTTTCCTTTATGTTCCTCTTCACTCCCTCCACTTGTCGAAGCAACACTCATAGCTCCACTCATGTTTGCAACACCTTGAATCTCTTATTCCTTTCTGATATTGGAAAAAATCTATTTCTAAAATCAACTAACTGTTATGTGCACAATTTCCTGCAATTTAGAACTCTCTGATCAACTTTGGATACACTGCAAACTGAGCAAAATATCTCTCCTCTAAAATTAGCAACTTGGGATCTGAAGACTGAAAGCATGGTGAATGCAAATGAATACAACATCAAATCCTTATAGCCATCATTCAGAGTACACAGCTCATGATTCAGAAACATCAGTTCTGTCATTAATTCAACATGCTGTGAAGTTGAATAAAAACCTAGCTATAGTTCCTGAGCATGACAGGAAATCAAATTTTTAAAAATGAATCCTCAGAGAAATCCAACTACATTCAAAAGGGCTGACATATGACATTGTGATTCATTATCTGTCTTACATCTCAGCTATTCTTTTTTCACAGTAATCAAAATACAAGCCTGTGATTGGTTGCCAAGCGATTCACACTGTCACAACAAAAAACTGCCGCCATTTTTTAGATCTTGGGATCAGGCGATTGCGCGAATGCATAAGTCTCTTTGTCACTGGCCTCTATCATTAACCCATGGTTTATCTCTAGACATGGTGACAATGCACTTTCTTACCTTTGGCTGACCCGAGTCACTATCTAGCGATCATGCGACATAACTGAAATCATAGTCGTGCACAGTTAAGAGTAACTCATCATTCGTTCTGAGACTTTGAGACTAACCGTTGCCCTTAACCTTTTACGATTATCTCCCAGTTTCCAAATGATTTTATTTTATCTCAAGAATATGCGACAATGCTTAGTCGCCTAATCATGGGATATAAGTCCTGAGCATTCAATTTTACTATAACAGGTTGTATGCACCCCTTTTTGACTTCTGACGACTGCGCGACATACCTTAATTGCCAAGTCAGGAGGAATTTTCCCTTGGGGCACTTTTCTTCTCAGACTTCGCGAGCACCGTCAGATCCTCTGATCTTTTTATCCTACGGCTGTCGCTTAATCGCTATATGCTCTTGTATACCCTTAAATCCTTCTCAAATACCGCGACTGAAGGGAAAGTACTTAGTCTTGTTATCGCTGAGTGCATTTTCTGCTTCTGGTGACCATGTGATAATCTTTTACCATCCACCCACCTTATGACACATGTCACACAGCCATTGGTTTACTTACTACATACTGAAGAACTGAGTCATTGTCTTGTTCTGGCAACATCCCGAATATACTTTACTACAAACCACATACGGTCAGTCACGAAGTCTGAGTTACAATCTCTTAACCACTGTTTCATTTCGAGACCATGCGACTGAAGGCCTGACTTAACTTTTTACTTTGGCTTGATTTGGCGATAGAGCGACATAAGGTAATCGCGAAGTCTGAAGGCATTTTTATAACTGTTAATAATTTTCTGTGATCACCTGACTAAGCAATGGGTCCCTTCTTTACAATGCTTTATAACATGGTCATCTTGCGAATACCTGACATAAAAGAATCGCTGAGTTTGTAAAGCCAAAGGAATATGTTGAACTTAAATGAGACCACGCGACACAAGGAAAATGCGAAGTCAAGAAGACAATTGGAATATTCGCTCAGGGTATCGCGACAAGGCGATTGAATTGAAACACATGCCTTAAGTGGATAGAAAAAGGTAACTTTGAAATAGAAGCACCATGACTTAGGGTTTAATTTTAACATTTAACACTGGAAGACTAAGGGTTTTCAGGGTTTTTGCATAATGAGACAAGTTCAAACTTGAAAACCTGAAACTTAACATAGGCAAGGGCATAATGAACAATAGATAATTGAATTGAGCATAGAAGAATATAGAGAGTAGGACAAGGAACTAGGAAAAATGCCAAAATAAGAAATACAACCAACAATGGCTCTAATGAGGATTGGCTAAACTAAGTTTATGACAAAGAACCACAGAATCTCTGGTTGCAGACCACACCTTAAACGGAGTGAAACCCTAAAATAGAAAGGGAAATATGTACAGAACTAACAAACAAGAGAAAAGGAAAGGAACGTATAATACAAACTTACTTGTGCACCTTGAACCTTTACTCAAAGAAAGGCTTCAAAAACTACCCATGCACAGGCAACTCAAAAAGATCTCCTTCCATATTTTTCAACAAATATGAGTCTTTGCCAAATTTTTCTGCAATAATGAATGGTCCTAGCCACAAAGACTCAAACTTATTATGCTTGCCTTTATCCTCTACCCTTGCATTCCATTGGAGAACTAAATCATCAATTTGGAACTTTCTCTCAGTAGCCCTCCTGTCAAAAAGATATTTCATTTTTTGCTGTAGCTTTACATTTTCTCTCTAACCATTTCTCCTTATTTCATCTAATTCATTCAACTGCATCATTCTGTTTTGCATATTGTCAGAGACATCTAAATGTTCCTCTTGTATGTATTGGAAAATGGGAAATAAATTGTTAATAGGAAATCTCGCTTGTAAACCATACACCAACTCAAAAGGTGACTAACCACTTGCCTTCTTAAGTGTTATCCTATCAGCCCAAAGAGCTAATCTTAATTTTGTATGCCATGTCCTTTTTTTTTGTTCCAGAGTCCTCTTCGATATTTTTAGTATGCTTTTATTGCTAGACTCAGCTTGTCCATTGGCCTGTGGGTGATACGGGGATGAATATGATATTGTAATCCCATACTGCTCACAGAAACTTGTCATTTCTTCTGATCTGAAACTCATAGCATTGTCCATTATTAATTTATTAGGCACTCCAAATCTGGTCAAAATGTTTTCTAACAAAAATTCAGTAACCACCTTACTAGTTTCTTTCCTTCTGGGGATAGCCTCAATCCATTTATTAAAGTAATCTGTGGCAACTAAAATCCAACTGTGCCCTGCACTAGATTTTTCTTGAAATTCACCAATAAAATCAATACCCCATACAGCAAAAGGAGCCTCAGTACTCACCAGGTTGAGTAACAGAGCACTTACAAATTTCAATTTATTGGAGAACCTCTGACATGGCTCACATTTCCTAACATGTGTATAAGTATCTTTGAACAGAGTAGGCCAATAATATCCTACCCTCAAAATTGTATGGGCAGTGGTCTTAGCAGAGAAATGACCTCCACATTGTCCTTCATGCATTTCAATCAGGACTTTCTCAGCTTGATGTTTGTCAAGGCATAGCAATAGAACACTATTCTTATCTTTCCAAAACAAATCTTCTTGAATCTAAACATATCTCTGAGCTTGCAATTTCAAACTTCTCTTTTGATTATCAGATAGATAATCAGGACATTTAGCATTTTTGAGGAAGAACACAATATCAGTGTAATATGGTTGCCTCTCTATACTGGTAATGGCTTGATCATGTGCCTCTTTTTGATTTGATTGCACTAAATCTAGGTTCTCCTCTATCATAAGTTTGGCTAAGCCTTGACCTCTTACCAACTTGGTGATATTGATTTCTAGATTGAATTCTTGAATTCTTGTAATCCACTTGCATCTCTTACCAGTGACCTCTGACTGTGTGAGAATATCCTTCACTACTGAATGTGGAACATAGGCCTGCACCTTGGCACACACCAAGTAGGCCCTAAAAGACTTCACAGCCTTTACCAATGCATAGGCTTGCTTTTCAATTATTTCATAGTTAAGTTCTGCAGCTTGCAAGGATTTACTATAAAAGGCTATGGGATGTTCAAATCCTTGCTCATCTTTCTGAAGCAAAATTGCAGCAATTGTATGAAATGAAGAAAAATAAAATAGGGAGAAAGGCTTTGTGTAATATGGAGATTTTAATACTGGAGTTTCCTACACTGCCTTATTTATCCTTTCAAAAGCTTGTTGGGCCTCATCACCCCAAACAAACTTAGTATCCCTTTTTAGCAATTTCATAATGGGCTTCACAATTTCAGCCAAATTGACTACAAATCTTCTGACAAAGTTAATCTTTCCTAAGAAAGATTGTACACCTTTTAAGTTTTTTGGAGCAACAACATTCTGAATTGCCTCTACCCTCTCAGGGTCTATTCTTACCCCTTGTCTGGACACTATATCTCCGAGCAATTTTCCTTCTTTAACTGCAAAGTGACACTTCTTAGGGTTTAATGAAACACCATATTGTAATGCCTTATTAAAAATCCTACCCAAATGATCACAGTGATCAATAGCCTTCTTAGAATATGTTGTTAAGTCATCTTGGTAAACAACCATGAATAAATCAATAAACTCTTTAAAAGCAACATCCATGGCTCTCTGAAAAGTTGCACCTGCATTTATCAAACCAAAAGGCAATCTAATATAAACATATGTTCCCCAAGAAGTAGTAAATGCAGTCTTATATTGCTCTGACTCTTTGACTAGAACTTGGTTGTATCCTAAAAAACCATCCATCATTGACAATAATTCACAACCAGTCACCTTGTGCGACATTGCTTCCATATTAGGTAGTGAATAATTATCTTTTAATGAAGCAATATTGAGATTTCTGAAATCAACAAATAACCTGATGTCACCATTTTTCTTCCTATCTGGTACTAGATTTGATACCCATGTGGAATGCCTAATAGGTTGGATTATCCCAGCATCCTTGAGTTTCATCAATTCCTGCTGCATTTTAGGAGCCAACAAGGGGTTAATGGGGCTTTGTTTTGTTTCTGTCTAAATGGCTTGACATCTGATTTCAGAGGAATCTCATGTTGAAAAAGGTCCTCTCTATATGCCTTCAAGTCCTTGTATGACCAAGAAAAAACATGCTTGTATTTTCTCAGTAACTTGATCAGGTTTATTTTTACATGAGAGTCCAAACCTTTTCCTATATAAACTATTTGAGGACTATTTTCTGATCCTAAATTGATTTCTTCTAAATCCTCGATGTTGGCATTACTTATCTTTGTTGAATCATTTTGTTGGCTGACAAACAATGCTTTAAGCTCAACCAAACCCTTAGGAATCTGATTAGAACTCAATTGAACAACTTCATTTCCAAAGATGTAATTCTTTCCATTATCTGATTCCAATAAGGAACTATAGTCTATGCTCTGGTTTTCATACTAATCTAAACATTGCATGAACCTTAGAATATCTTGATCATCTTGAAACACTTGCTAGTTATATATTTTATCTAGGACAACTGGTCTTGTTTTAACTTCGAGTATTGATATTCCATGTAAGGTCAAATCATCCTTTTTCAAAGCAACATTTGCTAGAAAATCAGCCATAATATTCTTTGACCTTTCCAACCATGTTATGTTAAAAGCATTAAACATCTCAAGTTGATCCCAAATAGCATGTTTGTACATTTTCAATCTGTCATTTTTTATAGCATATTTGGATCTGACTTGTGCTACCACTAACTCAGAGTCACCATAAACCTTTAAACATTTTATACCATGTTTGATAGCAATTTCAAGTCCTAAAAATAAGGCCTCATACTCCGCAGTATTGTTAGTACACTAAAAAGCTAGCAGAAATGAGTATTTAAAAGTTATACCTGATGGGGATATCAATAATACTCCTACCCCTGATCCTTCTTTGGAGCGAGCACCATCAAAGTACATTTTCCATATCCCATCTCCTTGTGAGATTAATTCCTTACTTAAAATATCAGTTCCTTGATCTTTGTACTCATCCTATTGTATTTTGAAATTTTCCATGTCTATGTCAATGCAACAGTTAATATGAGTATCCTCATATTTTTCTATCATGTGGGGAGTTCGGCTTTCTCTCAAAACACTGAAATTCTCTCCAGTAATATTGAAAGTAGCATATGACAAATCATTTTGTATACTTCCTCCCATTGAGGCACTCCATTTTCTTGATAATAACATGCCATAATGAGGTGGTATATCAACCACAAGAACATTCATAGTCATTACTACATCAGGGCAAAGTGCCAGTCTATAAGGCATGGATTCAATGGTACCAATTACAGGGACTTCTCTATAATCCATAGCTCTACACCTGCTGTGAGGTGTGTCAACTTGTAGGCCCATTGCCTTCATGATTTCAACTAGCATAACTGTATTTGAGGCTCCTGAATCTATCATACAATTCTTGAGCATTTTATCATTGATTATCAATGAGAGGAAAAATGGGTCCACCACCTTTGGAGAAGAAGTAGCATTTAAGAATATTTGAGGAATCTCAGATGTCAACATCTCATCCTCATTTCCCTTGATAGGTGGCTTCTCAGATACATCCACTGGGTTTCAAACTTTTATTGTAGGTACACTGTTTAATAATGACATCACCTTTTCCTTATGTTCCTTGATCCTCATCATTTCCAGAAATGGTACCTTAACTGTCATTTGAGACAAACATTGACCCATGTCAACTGGAGTATAACAAGTTTCTACATTTTTTGACTTATCAATGATAACTTCATTATCTTCACTATGTTTCTTTTGAAATGGCTCTTTCAACCTTTTATTTTCTGTCTTTTGAATAGGAACAATTTTTTCTTGACCCTTTTCATCTTGTATAACATTTGGCTCTACAACTTTTGTGATGATCTTGACCTTATGTTTATTTACATTTTCTTTAGGTTCTTCTTTCTTCTGAACATACTGAGGGCCTGGTTTATTGTCCTTAATGAAAACACCTGAGGGTTGGCTACTAGTTCCACCTACCACCCTGTTTCTTAAATGGTAATTGCTTCTAGCTTTATTCACTAACTCAGCAGTAATTCTAGCCTTCTCTTCATCTGAAGCTTTTCTTATGAGTGGAACATCCTGACCATTTTGAGCATAGCATCTAATATTATCATCAGTTTAATCCACTTCACTGTCAGATAAGATCTGTTGATGGTGATTTTCAACCCTCCTTTGTGAAACATAGGAATCATGATTTTCCTCTTCACTGTTTGAATCAGTATCATGGCATGAATAAGTGTTAGTCATACTAAGATCACACTGTTCCCCTTCATCATTTTCTTGTTCCTCATTTGCTTTTAGATCCAAGGAAATGACACAAAAATCAGGATTATGAGGGGCATCACAAGCTTCACACCAAGTCTCCTCATTGCAGAAATGGACTGAATTTCTATGAAGGGGGTCTAGAGTCTTATTATCTATTCTTTCCCTTTTAGGTGCAATGACAGGCTTTCCATCCTTGAACTGAGTTCCATATGGGTGATTTTTCATTCTATTATGAGGATTGTAATTATTATTGTAAAGAGGTTTATTGTTTTGAGGAGCTCTATATTCCTTGTACTCTGGTTCTTTCAGATTGCTCTTACTAAACCTGAGATCATCTCTCCCATTTAACTTACCAGACACTCTTCTATTCATTTCAATATTGACTGCTATCTTATAATCATCAGTAAGTGTCCTAGGGTTTTTATCTCTTAGAGCATATCCCATTTTAGAATCATAAGCATTTAAATAGGTTTCTAAACAAACTTCTTCATCTAGCTTTATCTTCTGAAATAATTTATGCATAGCTCTTTGAAATCTTGTGTTAAATTTTGTAACTTCTTCATTGTAATTTTTCTTGATATTATTGAACTCATTCAATAAAAAGCCCTTATTTTTTTTATCTCCATACTGATCTTTAAATAACTCAATCAACTCATCCATGGAAACAATAGAGCCATTAGCAAGGCTTCTAAACCATTCTCTTGCATCTTCAACAAGGGATTGGACACATAGTTTCATTAGTACATCTTCATGGGTGATATTCAAGTCATCAAAAAAGTCAATGAATTTTTTTAAATGTGTCTCACAAGAAATCACATTATTACCAGCAAACTTTGGGAGCTTTTCTCCTATGTCACCCACATCTTTAGGAAAGACATTAGGGTATCCAGGGATACCAACAAAATCAAACTATTTGTACCTCTCATTATGTAGTGGTTTTCTTTGAAAAGTATCATCTTCTTTAGCCATAGTAGCTTTTCCTCTAGAAGATGTATTATTCTCTGGTCCAGAAAAATAATATTTTGAAGATTGTAAGAAGTCTATCTTCTTTTTCATTTCAATTGTAGCAGCTTCCATTTGGGCTTTTTCCAACATTTTTTCCATGGTTTCCTTTTCAATTCTTAGCTTTTCTAAATCAATTTCTAATTTGGACATTTGTTCAATCATAGGCTTGTGAAATTTAGGCTCTTGATCTCCATGTTCACCCATCTTTTGTTTACCCTTATTTATTTGCAAAATAGAAGCTTTATGAGTGAATGGTATTTCTTTGTTTTTTTGAGGCTTTTCTATCTCTTTCTTAGTTTGGTGTTTTGGAAGTCTTTTCCTATTGTTATTAAGAGCCTTATGATCATTCTTTTTCTTTCTTATTTCTCTTTCCTTTTTCATTTCTTGAACTAGGGCAAGCTGCTTCAAAATAAACTTTTCTTCATTAGACAACATATCAGAAGGGGCATCTTCTAAATCTGAACTAGGTGTAGTAACCTCTTCCTTCTCATTTGAAGTAGAAGTGAGTGTGGGTGTATCTAATACCTTTTTAGTAGCCTCCTCATAGTCTGAAGTGTTTCCATCATGTGAGTGCTGAATAGTATTCCTATCATTTTTGATATTTGTTTCTTGACCTTTTACAGGAGTTTCATCCATATCAACCTGATTTCTATTTTTCTCCAAGAGGCTCCAACTCTTGAGGTCGATGGGATTCCTTCATTCAATACCCTTTCTGGGTCAGTTCTTACTCTTGACCTAGTATTCATTTTGTAAGACATTTATTTCCTTTGCACTAATCACAGAGATTTTCCTTTTAGAGTCGCCACCCAATAAATTGGGATGAATGAATAGCTATCAAGGGCTAAGACAACAACAACCGGGATTTTTTAAAATTTTAAACCTTCACACACACCAAAGACTTCTGAATAGTTCTTTAAGACTTTACAATCTCTTTATCCCCAGTAGAGTTGCCAATTTGTGAGGGATTTTTTTTGTATGAACCACAGTGCTTGAAATGTCTACTTGAACACCATACCTTCTAATACTGATTCAGAGACAAGAAAAGCCTAATTTCTAAGGACTGGATAAGGTCCTTCTTTGTTTTTGAGCTCCACATATACTCAAGCAGGTTTTACCTCTTATGATTTTTGTTTACACAGTATTTGTTGATGTGGATAATGATTTTCTATGTATCTTTTGTTAAACCAACTTATGAATCACCTTGCAAATAACCAAGCATAACTAGATGCAGGATATAACCATACAAACCATAGTTGTAAGCATAATAAGAACCAGTGATACAATAATTTTCATCCTTCTTCCTTTTATAGTAGGAGGGATAACCTAATGATTCACTCTCCAAGGAATCACTAAAATGGACACTTTCCTACTGACATAGGTCCTTAATAAGTTCAGTTTGTTTGTTCTTAGTAACAAGATTATTTTGATTAAATTGGTTTTGATACCTTGAAATAATTTAGACAAAGATAGATTATCAGACTAATTTCTGGACCAGTGCCTATCCTTTGGGCTATAGAGTCAAAATAAGCTAAGATATCATAGAAACAAAATACAGTAAGCTGCCTTACAACCCACATGCAATTTAGATAAGTTGCCTTACAAGTTACCCTGTCACCTCAAAACTATTGTATCAAATCTTTAAACAAAGCAGTATGCTCCCTAAAACTACTCACAAAACTTAGTTCTTTCCTTAAAAGAAACTTGCAAGCAATCAGATAGTTACCTAATAAACATAATGCTTCAGAATACCTTGTAAACTTAACATAAAAGAGCATACACAGAGAATAAAGAGATAGCAATGGAAGAGAGTAAAATTGCACTGTATATTATTTATATGATCCAGCTTTCCATATATGAGAGATTATATAACTTCAAAAGATAGACAGAAGTTCACAACACCTGAATTCTACAATATATTTTCTCTTCTCCAAAAAATTCCAACATCAAAATACCTTTTACAATTACAACTCTTTTTTTATATATATAGGTTTTTGACCATCTTGGAATCCCTTAAGGATGCAACAAGCTTTGGATGGTCATAGAAAAGCTAACCCTAAAGTTACAAGAGAGACAAAAAGAAAGGGAGAGAAGAAGCGGTGTAAGGACTAAGTCAAAAAGATGTAAATAGATATTTCTTGTTCTTCTCCCGATCTGGCAACTGCAATCAGATTTGTAGATGGTAGCTGGTAGTATTTATGTTGAGTCTAGATAGTTGTGCTTGCCTACTCACCTACATTCTCCTTTTGTAATGACTATCCCTCTTGTCTTGAACAGTGCAGTGCCAAGTGTTCACCTTACTCATCGTCCAAGATTTCTTCTTCTACTACAGGCTTCTTTTTCTTGGGTGTAGTCATCATCTCCCAAGCTTTCAGTTCATCGTCCGATGGCCACTTGAAGTTCTGAGTACTTTGTACTTGCACCTTTTGCCTGTCCCATCTAGCATCAGTGATGTTTTTGACATCAAGTAGGAACTTTTTGATATCAGTCTCTGCTTTGAAGGCTTCATCCAATATTTTATTGAATCCCTCTATATCAACATCTGTTCCCAAGAGAAATGCCTCTTCACTAGGCATCTTGCTATCAAACTCACTCTTCCAGGCATCTACAACCTTTACTTGGTCATCATCTGCCCTTAAGGAAGGAATAAAATTATTAAAATCATTTCAAAAGAGGCTCAATTTAACCTCTATCTGGTTCAATTTTCCTTTGAAGAATGAGAGAGCAATATTGACTCTTTTGATCTCATCTCCCACTTCATTTACTATTTTAGGGAAATCTGCTCTTATGGCTTGTAAAGATGACAACTTCTCAAATAAATTTTCCGTAGCAGACCACTTAGTAAAGTAAGGGTTTAGAATGGCAAGGTACCCCATTGCCTCAGTATGCAATGCTGGCAACTTATTGTATGTATTGACTATAACATCAGTTTTGTCTTTTAGAATCTCAATTCTATGTTGTAGTATGCCTTTCAATGCCTTCAAAGCAATTGCATTTCTCTTTTCTTCATCCACCTTTTGTTCCATATCCTCCTCTGATTTAGGCTTATCTTCAATTTGCATTGGTGGTAGTTGTGTAGGTACATATACCACCTCAGGCTTTGCCTCCAAATCTTCTGTTAATGTCTTGATCAGCTGATCTCACTGGTATAGTTGTATGTGGCACATATCCCTATCCTTAGAAAATGCACTTGTTTCTTCCAGCAAAGTATTATACCTCTCAGATAATTGTTTGGTCTTGTATTCATTCAGTTGAGCCCAGTGTGTCATGATTTGGGAGATTTCTAAGTCCCCTGTATTTTGTACAGACCACACCATCTGATTACCCACCATATTTTCTTGAATATTTACTAACTGGGGCTTCTCGTCTTTTGGGCTTTGGCTCCACATTGCAAAATCCTAAGATTTTGGGCTATACCCAAATCCTTTTATCATGTCTCCTACTTGGACCTCACTAGCCATTTTTAGATCTGGCTGCTTTCTAATTTGGTCTATGATGAAGGCAGATGCCAAATCCCATCCCTCAACCAACAATATTCCACTTCCCAGCACCATCTTCCTGGCATCCTTGGGCGAGATATCCTCATTCTCAGGATCATAATTTTGTAAAGCCATTAAGGCTTCATTTGTAATTGTTTCTTTCCCGTCCACAGTCAATTAGGATCTTATTTTCTGTGTTTTATGCCATCTTAGAAAGTCTTTAAACTCCTCTATTTTTACAATGCTGTCATCATCTAGAAACTTTTTTTGATGAAGCAATCTTTCATCAACACAGGCCCTGAGTGGTATCTCAACTTCATCTTCTAGGTCAGGTCATTGCTCCTTGCCTTCCCTGATTGCTTTTCTTAGGTTATGGTCATATAACCTAGCGCCGGGTACTAAGGCCTTAGCCTTGTCCTTTTTCTTACTTTTTCCTTCCACTGAAGGCTTCCCTAATTCCAATTTTTGCCTCTTTGCAGCAGGCTCCTCTACATCATCAGGTTGGGTGGCAACTGTCAGATCTATAATGTGTCCTTCTGCTCCCTGCAACTGTGGAATCTCAGCCATTTCTTGCTCTGAGGCTTGTTGTGGTGAAGGACACATGGGAGGACATGCATAATCACTGTAACTACCACTCTCATATTCTAACTCTAAGTGTTTAGGTGTCTGAGCACCTTTTTTGTCTAGGACTGTATCCAGTTGCTCTACAAGCACATAGTAGTTATCTATCATGGCCTTGATTCTATCAAAATATGGGAGGTCAGGGTAAAAACCCCCAAAAGACAACCCATTTCTTTTTATTTTCTTCTCCAGCTTTAGAAACTCCTGGATTCTTAGTCTTCTTATATGGATGTCATCTTCATCCAATATTTCCTTGTTGCATCTTCTTCTATGCATTCATAGTAAACATTGGTATTAGGGATGGTAGGAGTATACAACTTCCTAACCCCTGCCATGAAGCCCTCTGGGTCAATGTATCTATAAGGGGCTGCCCCCATCCTGTATTTCTCCAACCATTGACCCACTTCATCAATGGCATTCTTTCCAATTGTAAAGTTGGAAATTTTAAATTGCCTAGGGGTTATAGTCCCCTTCTTGTGCGGTGCAAAGTGCTCATTATCTGTTAACATCAACTGCCATATGAATTCCATTGCAGCTACTCTTGCAGGCACATGATACGGTAATAAATGAGGTGGGTGAATACACCCATATACTCTGATAATAGTATAATTCTCCTCCAGGAAGAAATTACCCCAATTATGTTTTCCAGGTGAATTATCTATATACTCACAGGGTCTGAGCAGTTGTATGATCTTCAATGGGACTCTAGTCCTGCTTGTCCCCAAACTTTGAACAATTGGATACACAATCCAATTCTATAAAGCATAGCAGTCACAGTCCCTAGAAGTGTAATTCTAAACCCTCACCCAAAACTGTATAGGATTTGGTGCTGTTTGATAGAATCTCTAAGGAGTCAGATTATGAACATCCATGATTACAAAATTGAAGTATAAAAGGAGATGCATTAGAACTGAGTAATGCAAAAATTTAGGTTCCTTTTCCTTTGGATTCTTTAGTTTTTTCTGGGTTGCAATGAAACCCTCATGCATTTCATCTATGATATGCTGAATATAGTCATATCTAGTGCTTGAATGCACCTCTTGCAAGTATAGTACCATCATTAAGATGCCAGCATTGATTTTCTCTGCATCTCCATCTCTTCCTAGCACTCTACACAAGGCATAAGCGTTATACTTAATGTAGAAGTGTAGATCCTTATAATAATATGGATTTGGCTTGGCCATAGGATCTAAGTACTTTTTCACTTCTTTCAACATATGTTTCTGAAATAAGCCTTTAGCAATAGCAGGCTTAGAACTGTACCTCTTCTCCTGCTTTGTCATGTCAATTTTAGTAGTCATGGTACTAAACAAGCCAAAGCCCTGCATGAATGAATTCCTGTTTAATATTAAAAGGGTAGTGCCATCATCCCTTTTGATGGTCTTTGTCACGACATCATAGTGATTGGATAGGTCTAAAAATAGGTCTACATCTAGGAAGACATCAGGAACAAGCAACCTAGCTAAACCACATGTCCAAGGGTTTGATACTGGGATGGGCTTATCAGAATTTTTATAGAAATAATTGAAAAGGGAGAAACCTATTGTCCCTGGAGTCACAGCATCTTGGATGTCTTTGTATTCATCCAGGAGGACATTAGCATTAGCCTTCTTATTCTGCATTGAACCAGGCAGGAGACGAAGAAACTCATCAGAGAAACTTGCCTTTCCTTTCTGTTCCTCTTCACTCCCTCCACTTGTCAAAGAAACAATCATAGCTCTGCTCATGTTTGAAACACCTTGAATCTCTTATTCCTTTCTGATATTGGAACAAATCTATTTTTGAAATCAACTGACTATTTTGTGCATAATTTCCTGTAATTTAGAACTCTCTGATCAACTTTGGATACACTGCAAACTGAGAAAAATATCTCTCTTCTAAAATTAGCAACTTGGGCTCTAAAGACTAAAAGCACAGTGAATGAAAATGAATGCAACATCAACTCCTTATAGCCATCATTTAGAGTATGCAGCTCATGACTCGGAAACATCAGTTCTGTCATTAATTCCACATGCTATGAACTTGAATAAAAACCTAGCCATAGTTCCTGAGCTCGACAGGAAATCAAATTTTCAAAAATGAATCCTCAAAGAAATCCAACTGCATTCAAAAGGGCAGACATGTCACATTGTGATTCATTATCTGTCTTACATCTCAGCTACTCTTTTTGCACAGTAATCAAAATACAAGCTTGTGATTGGTAGCCAAGTGATTCACACTGTCACAACAAAAAACTGCCGCCATTTTTTAGATCTTGGGATCAGGTGACTGCGCGACTGCATTAAGTCTCTTTATCATGGGTCTCTGTCATTAACCCATTGTTTATCTCCAGACATGGCAACAATGCACTTTCTTACCTTTGGCTGACCCGAGTCACTATCTGGCGATCACGCGACATAACTGAAACCATAGTCGCGCATAGTTAAGAGTAACTCATCATTCATTCTGATACCTTGCGACTAACCGTTAACCTTAATCTTTTACGGTTATCTCCTAGTCGCCAAATGCTTTTATTTTATCTCAAGACTATGCGACAATGCTTAGTCACCCAATCACGGGATATAAGTCCTGAGCATTCAATTTTACTATAACGTGTTGTATGCGCCCCTTTTTGACTTCTAACGACTGCGCGACATACCTTAATCGCCAAGTCGGGAGGAATTTTCCCTTGGGGCACTTTTCTTCTCAGACTTTGTGACCACCGTCAGATCCTCTAATCTTTTTATCCTACGGCCGTCGCTTAATCGATATATGCACTTGTATACCCTTAAATCCTTCTCAGATGCCGCGACTGAAGGGAAAGTACTTAGTCTTGTTGTTGCTGAGTGTATTTTCTGCTTCTGGTGACCATGTGATAATCTTTTAACATCCACCCACCTTATGACACATGTCACACAGCCATTGGTTTACTTACTGCATACTAGAGAACTGAGTCATTGTCTTGTTCTGGTAACATCCTGACTATACTTTACTACAAACCACATACGGTTAGTCGCAAAGTCTAAGTTACAATCTCTTAACTACCATTTCATTTTGAGACCATGCGACTGAAGGCCTGACTTAACTTTTTACTTTGGCTTGATTTGGTGATAGAGTGACATAAGGTAATCGTGAAGTCTGAAGGCATTTTTATAACTGTTAAGAATTTTCTGCGATCACCCGACTAAGAAGTGGGTCCCTTCTTTACAATGCTTTATAACATGGTCATCTTTCGACTACCTAACATAAAAGAATCACTGAGTCTCGTAAAGCCAAAGGAATATGCTGAACTTAAATGAGACCACGCGAGACAAGGAAAATGTGAATTCGGGAAGACAATTGGAATATTCACTCGGGGTATCGCGACAAGGTGATCCAATTGAAACACATGCCCTAAGTGGATAGAAAAAGGAAACTTTGAAATAGAAGCACCATGAATTAGGGTTTAATTTTAACGTTTAACACTGGAAGACTAAGGGTTTTTAGGGTTTTTTCATAATGAGACAAGTTCAAACTTGAAAACCTGAAACTTAACATAGGCAAGGGCATAATGAACAAGAGATAACTAAATTGAGCACAGCAGAATACAGAGAGCAAGACAAGGCACTAGGAAAACTGCCAAAACAAGAAATACAACCAACACTCCCCATGAAAGGTTGATCTATCAAGGTCAATATAGAAACCTATTTTGTAGTCCCTTGATGGCATGCCTACTCTGAGTCCCATGAAGTCTATGATGGCTTCATCATTATCAAAGAGATCTATATCAGGTTATCCTTGATGATCCCACTCTATCAGTTCAGGGTGTACTAGAAAAGGGTCCTCATGGGGGATAACTCTACTTGGGTAAATGGGACTAGAGTGATAGTGCCAAAAAACTGGGAATGTGATATGCATGCAGCACCTAAGGAATTATTATTGATATGTTTATCAATACATGACTATTTCTCTAGGGTCATTTGGTCAAACATATCATCAAAGTGTATAGTGTTGATTGACCAAGGGGAATAGTGTGGGATGGTTGGTTTAGAATAGTGGAGGGATCTCCACTCATACTCATGGGAATCAGTCACACTAGAACACTCATCGGATGTCTCACTTTCCTCATCATCTTGGATAGATTGGTTTAGGTTTAATCTTGAATAAGAGGTTTCCACTTTTGATGGCAATAAAAATTGGAGTATATTGCTAATCAAATGCATGTTCCAAGTTTTTCCCCTGGTGTAACTCAGGAACTTGCTCTTGGTCAATGGGTATGTCTCGGGTGGTAGTATTGGTTCCATTTTTCCCATATCATAACCCTCTCTTATTTCTTTGGGTTGTGAGGAAAGATAGTTCCATTAGACATTGATTTCTTTCCCCAGGACCATTCGTAACATCATACCAAAATTTTTGGAGCATTGTGAAATCATCTTCATATGTTCACAATGGTATGTGTGCTTGAAGTGTTTCTTGTAAGTCTTTATACAACCAATTGTTTATATTTGGATCAAAAGGCTTCTCTTCCACAATGTCCCACCACTTGAAGATTGTGGTTGGTGGACATCTAAATAGAATATGTTTAAGTATTTTAGGTGTTTTTACTGGTTGAGACATGTCATATGACCTTGGAATTTTAGGCATTTTAGTGATGGTAAAAGCTTCCTCATAGCTGTACTAACCACATCCTTTGTCTATAATGGATATCTTCCCCGACCTTCTTGTTATATCCTTGGAAATAGAATTTGAGGTGGAAGGAATGCTTGCCTCCTTATTTGAAGGTACTTGATTGTGAGTATTGCTTCTTATGGTGTTATAATATTTCAACATGTTTGGATCTCCTTTGATGATTATTGATGCCCCTTGGTATGGGAGCTTGATGTGGATAGAAGTCTTGTTGCTGCTACAAAACCATCTTGGCTTTGTTCTGAGATCTTTCTCCTAGATCTCTTAGGGTGTTCACAACCCTAAATTGAGGTAATTCACTCTCAACTTTAGCTCCTCATCAAGACTCAGTCCCCATCAAAGTGATTTTCATCTTCTTCTTGCTAAACCTACACAAATAGATTCATTCAACCAATGTTTTTAGAACATTGTTCTCATTCTCTTCCCTAGCAAAACTATTACCAAGCTCACCTAGGGTAAGATCTCCAGACTCTTTTCTATTGCTTCTCCTACAGAAAACAAAAGGGAAACTATGTACAAGGGCTCCTCTCAAGTTCCATCCCAACACATGACTCTCACCATGGATTTAGGAATCTCAAGGGGCCATTACTGCTTACAACCCAGAACGGGTGAAGAACTAAGAACTTAAATAATAGAAAATAAAGTAATTAATATACTTGAATGCAAAATGAACCACAAAGAAACTTGATATCCACTAAACACCCTATCTGCAACTTCTCATTATTGGAAACAAAACAAAATAGTACAATAATCTACAACTCTGTGATTTCCTGTAGCTTCTCTTTTCTTCAATCTCTACTCTCTTTTCTACATCTCTAAAATAAAGGCTTGGGATGTTATTAATAATCATCCTCTCATTGAAACGACCCCTAACTGCCACATATTCGCAAGAATCTCTTTAGGAACCGTTACAACTGACCATACTATCCATAAAAGACAAGATTCGCTTCTTGCAGGCTATTATGACTTGTTAGAAATATGGATGGAGTAACTGAGAGGGGAGGGGTGAATCAGTTACCACAAAAATAAATCCACAAGTCCTTTAGATGTCTTAGATATAAACTATTGTAACTCGATAAATTAACTTATTATGTTCTTTAAACATTCACAGTGATTGACATGCATAAAACAAATAACATGAACACAAGTAACACAAGTAACACCAGATATAACGTGGAAACCCAATTTGGGAAAACCACCAATGCAACTAGTTACTGATTTTCACTCTTCTGAAGTGAGCCCTGTTAGGAGCCAACCCTGTTAAAGGTTACAAAACACATTTTTAGGTGTGACCCTGTTAGAGGATTTAAACACCCTGTGAGGAGTGGCCTTGTGAGAGGTCTTTAGAACAATTCAACTGAATTGCCACCTTGTTAGAGGATTTACAAAATGGTTGTTAGACCAACT
>MU225442.1:794190-804919 GCA_018584345.1 Thuja plicata
CCCTAATACGGCTATCCTTGGAAGTTGCCCTAAAAAGGAAAGTGCATGATATAAGTGTTTTTTAGGGTTACAAGAAAGGATACAAAAAGAGTGTATTGTTGGTATGATCTGGTGCTACTGGATTTGTTTTAGAGTTTCAATTGTCTCCTGAAAGAACTTGCATTGCAAGTGTTGTAACCATTGTGTTGAAGATAATACATTGTGCAGGTTTTGGAGTGCCCCGGTTTTTTACCGAAAGGTTTTCCCCAGGGTAATTCATTGTGTCATTCTCTATTTTCTGTATGCATGGTATGTGGCTGCAATATCATTGTTAAAATAGATAATGAATCTGAAATTGTAAGGATTTAAAAGAATTTGCACAATACTTTCCTATAGAGATTAGTGTAGGAAGCTATTTCCGCACCTAAGTTTCCTTACACCTTGTTCTTGGCAAACCAACTACAAAATCCATGCTTATGCATTCCCATGGTCTGGTTGGGATTGGAAGTGGCTGATAAAGAACTACATTAGAAGATGTTCCCTTTTCTTTTTGACACACTACACAACTCTCAACATACTGTCTAACATCTTTATTCATTCTAGGCCAAAAATAGAACCTAGTGACTAGCTCTTGAGTCTTACTGACTCCAAAATGACCACTAAGTGCTCCATTGTGTTTTTCCTAAATCAAATTCTCTCTCATAGACCCTTTAGGAACACAAAGTTGACCTCCTTTAAATAGAAAATCATTCTACAAATTATATTAAGAAAACTCACTATGAAAGTTGTTTTTAAACTCCTTGCATACCTTGTAGATTTGGGCAAAATATTCATCTTCAACATATAGGTCTTTGAACCTATCAATACCTATGCTTTGTAGCTAAACTTCTTGGAATATGAGAAGCCTTCTTCTCAATGCATCAGCAACCTTGTTTTGTACTCCCTTTTTATGCTTGATATTGAAAGTGTAGGCTTCTAGATACTCCACCCACTTCATGTGTTTTCTGCTAAGTTTGTCTTGAGAGTTAAGGAAGTTGAGAGCTTGGTTATCAGTATATACTATGAAATCCTTTGGCAGAAAGTAGTGCCTCCACTTCTTGAGTGCTTGGACTGGAGCATACAACTCTAAGTCATAAGAAGAGTACTTCTTCTTTGCATCATTCAGCTTCTCACTATGGAAAGCTACTAGTCTTCCTTCTTGGCTTACAACAGCCCCAATGGCCACATTACTTGCATCACATTCTGCTGTAAAAATATTATCAAAGCTTGCAATAAATAGAGTAGGAAACTCTGCTATCTTCTCCTTGAGTGTTTCAAACCCTCGGTCAGCTTGTGGTGTCCATTGAAACTTTGTCTTAATCCAAACTTTGATGGTGTCTAACATGGGTGCACAAATCCCAATGAAATGTCTAATGAACTTTCTATAATACTAAGCTAAACCATGGAAACTTCTCACCTCAGTGGAAGCCTTGGGAGTAGGCCAACTTAGAATGGCATCCACCTTTTCTTGGTCAATTTTTAGGTTACCCTGTGACAAAACAAAACTGAGATATACAATCTCTTTCTTCACGAAGTCACACTTCTCCAAGTTGATCATTATCTTTTCATCATGCAATTTCTTGAAAACAAATTTCAAATGCCTAATATGTTCCTCAGTTTTTTTGAAAACTAAAATGTCATCTAGGTAGACAACAACAAACTTACCAATGCATTCTACCAATACCTGATTCATCAACCTCATAAAAGTTGAGGGAGCATTAGACAAACCAAATGGCATTACAAGCCATTCATACAAAACTTTTGTAGTTTTGAAGCTTGTCTTCCATTCATCACCTTCATTTATCTAGATTTGGTGGTAGCCACTCTTAAGATCAATCTTGCTGAAGTACTTCGCCTCCCCTAAACAATCCATTAGGTCTTCAATTCTAGGTATTGGAAACCTATACCTAATGGTGATTCTATTTATGGCTCTATAATCAGTACAAAGTCTCCAAGAACCTCCTTTCTTAGGTTCTAAAATAGTATAGACAACACATGGGCTTATGCTTTTTCTAACTAGGCCTTGGTCTAATAATTCTCTGATTTGCTTGGCTATTTCCTCATTTTGTTGAGGGGTCATCTTATAGATAGCTTTGTTGGGTAAGGTAGCTCCTGGTATGAAGTCAATATTGTGGCTAACAAGTCTTTTTGGAGGTAGGGGAGTGGGCTGGCCATCATTCACAATATCCCTATAGTCTTCAAGTATTTCTTTTACCTCATTTAGTATTTTTGATTTCTTGACAACAGCTTCATCTTTTGGCTTTAATACTAAAGCAAAACCAACTCCTTCTCCTTCTTCTAGAGTCTTCAATAACTTCTTCTCACCAACCATGAGCACACTTGGACTTGATTTTTTCATCTCTCCTTCTTCTATTAGTGACTGAATTTTGAAAGTCACTCCATATTTCTTAAATGAGTATGCATTCTTGGTTCCATCATGCATGGCTTGCCTATCAAATTGCCATGGCATTCCAAGTAGAAGGTGGCATGCATCTATGGGAAGAATGTCACATAGAAATCTATCTTTATACTTTCCAATGGTGAACTCTACCCATGCTTGTTCTCATACAAACACATGTTGTCCTTTGTTGAGCCATGTAACCTTGTATGGGTTTTCATGTGGAATCCTTTTCAAATTTAACTTGGTGACTGCCTCTTCACTAATGATATTATCAGTTGAGACTAAATCAATAATGACCTTACACACCTTTCTTATAATCTTGCACTTCACTCTAAAAAGTACTCTTCTTTGGCTTGGTTCTTCTTTGCTTGGCTCTCTGATCAATGTCCTCCTCATCATGAGGTTCTCACCTTCTTCTGATTCTAAAGGTACCTCAGATAGCTTGTTTCTATAACTTGATACTTCTTGGACATAGTTAACTCTCTTTCCACCTCCTTGAGAAGTAGAACCCTTTTCAATACACCTATAGGCAGGATTCCCTAGCTGATTACAGTGGTTGCACTTCATGGTGGCAAAGTAGGATGCTCCTCTTCCTTGATTGTTGCTACTCCTTCCTCTCCAACTAGTGTTAGAACTTCTACCTCTATTGAAACCTCCTCTACATGAGTTTCATTCCTAATTTTTAGTGAGCTTGTTCTCACTTTGCTATCTTGAATCTGATCCTCTTCCACCATAGCCTCCTTGTCCTCTTCATTCTCTACCTCTTCCTCTTCCTCTGAAGTTTGATTATGATTTCCTTTTGTTCTTCTCTTCCACTTTTAATGCAAGTTGGAAACACTTATGGACGGTTGTGGGAGTCCACAAACTGATTTCCTCTTGGATATTCCATTTAGGCCTCCAAGATACCTAGCTACCTTGATAGTCTCATCCTCTTGGACTCTTGACCTCAAGCACAACTTCTAGAATTCTTCAGTATACGTAGCCACATCCAAATCCCTTTGCTTCAAACTCTGCCTCTTCTTGTGTAGCTAGATTTCATAATCCTCAAGTAGGTATTGCTCCTTTGCCTTGTTTAACATGGCATTCCAATTTGAAATTGGATGCTTACCCATCTTCTCCCTCTCTTCTTGGAGGTATTTCCACCATGTTAATGCTGAACCTCTTAACCTTGACTTTGCAACTTTTACCTTCTGTGCTTCAATTATGCCCTCACATTCAAAATGATTCTCAATACCTTCCATCCATTCCACAACTAGTTCACTATCCATTTTTCCATTAAAGAATGGAATTCCTTCAAGAATTTTACCTCCTAAGGCTCTAAGAACTTTTAGAAATGGCTCCTCATTCATTGGAGGGTCTGGTTTAGGTATCAAGTCTTCTTCATCATCTTTCTACTTCCCTTTACTGCTACTAACTTCATCTCCATCTTTGATTTTAGTTGCATTTGCATATTCTTGAAGTTTTACCTTCATCTCATCTAGGGCTTCTTGAAGGAGTCTACTCCTTTCCCTTTGATCCTCTATCACTCTCTTCTATTCATCTACTTCCTTTGCAAGCTTTGCATTGGTGACCATCTTGTTTTCACCTATTGATATTGTTGGCTGGAACATTTACCACAAGCCCAATTAATTTAGGCTCTAATAATAATCTGATGTGTACAAAAGTCTTGTTGCTACTACAGAACCATCTTGGCTTTGTTCTGAGATCTTTCTCCTAGATCTCTTAGGGTGTTCACAACCCTAAACTGAGGTAAGTCACTCTCAACTTCACCTCCTCTTCAAGACTCAGTCCCCATCGAAGTGCTTTTCATCTTCTTCTTGTTGAACCTACACAAATAGATTCATTCAACCAATGTTTTCTGAACATTGTTTTGTTTCTCTTCCCTAGCCAGACTATTACCAAGCTCGCCTAGTGTAAGATATCCAAACTCTTTGGTGTTGCTTCTCCTATAGAAAACAAAAGGGAAACTATGTACAAGGGCTCCTCTCGAGTTCCATCCCAACACATGACTCTCACCATGGATTCAGGAATCTCGAGGTGCCATTACTGCTTACAACCTAGAATAGGTGAAGAAATAAGAACTTACAAAACAAAAAATAAAATAATTAATCTACTTGCATGCAAAATGAACCACACAGAAACTTGATATCCACTAAAAACCCTATCTGCAACTTCTCATTATTAGAAACAAAACAAAACAGTACAATAATCTGCAACTTTGTGATTTCCTGCAGCTTCTCTTTTCTTCAATATCTACCCTCTCTTCTAGATCTCCAAAATGAAGGCTTGGGATGTTATTAATAACCATCCTCTCATTGAAACGACCCCTAACTGCCACATATTCACAAGAATCTCTTTAGGAACCATTACAAATAACCATACTGTCCATAAAAGACAAGATTCACTTCTCGCGGGCCATTACAACTGACTTTACCAACCAACAGTAATGCAAAACTAACCACCAATCTAAATCCGTGCCAGTGATAACCGACAGTGTTAGAAGATAGTGTTCACTGACGGTGTTAGCAAATAGTGTTCACCGACGGTGTTAGCAAATAGTGATAACCGACGATGTTAGCAGATAGTGTTCAGTGATGGTGTTAGCAAATAGTTTTCACTGACGGTGTTAGCAGACAGTGTTCACCGATGGTGTTAGCAAGCAGTGTTAACTGACGGTGTTAGAAAATAGTGTTCACCGACGAATAGTGTTAACCGACAATTAGGAAACCAACTAAGAAACCTAGCTAGACATGGATTGAGCTAGTCATATCCATCTTAGGGTAAGAAAATGACCTTCTAAGGTCCACACACACTCTCTTGACTTGGCTAGAGTCAGTACATACCAAAAATAAGGAGCTAGGGGTTTGAGTTAGGTGTGCTCCTACACCAGAACTTGATGCATTGATGATAGGTAGTGGGTATAACTTGCATCTCATGGATCCATGGTCTTCCCAATAACATGCTATATCCCAAATCTAGGTCTAGGATTTGGAATAGGATGTTCTTAATGACTGGGACTATTTTGACGAGTAGTATGAGGATACCTTTTGAAGACCTATCTTCCAAATCATAGGTCCTGATATTGATTCTCCTTTTGAAATCATTGCTAGATTAAAAATATCCAAAGGTTTTGATTACTTTCAAAGTAGATATGGTTAACTCGGCTCCATGATCAATGAGGACCCTTAGGATAGTGTGCTTGTGAACATGAATAAGTATATGCAAGGGATCTTTATGCAAAGGCTTGTGCATCGACATGTCATTGTTTGTAAAGGTTGCATACATGTTGGTAGATATGTAGTTCACCATGGTTTGGAAACTTTCTATAGTTATGACCCTTGGGAAAGCTACATTTTTGAGTGGCATTCTTCAATCTATGTTATTTTTATGTCTTGTCTCCTTTTACTAGATGAAATTCACAAAATTCATTATTATTCCACCACTTTTATTTGACAACACCATGTTCGTATTCTCTAATTTAAAGTAGAGTAATAGTATTGGATTGTATCAACTTTCTTAAGGCTGACTCTATAGACTCCCCTAATGGTGTGTAGTCTTGTTTAGGAAATAGAAACCTCTATGGACATTGTGTATTGGGTTGGTTATTGGAAATAGTTGTTTCTTACACAGTGGGTGTTTGATTTTGAGTGTTCAATTGTTGAGTGCTAACCATGGGTTTCTAATTAGTTATAGGTGCTCCTTGTAGTAAAACCTTGGGTTGAGTATAGTTTATTGTATTTAGGTCAATGACACCATCATTGGTGAAATTCTTGTTCTTTTTTCACCATTTGGCTTTATCTATTACTTTTTTTTTCATGTTTGTCTTGGTAGGGTCTGCAAGGATAGCTATTTTGACTAGGTATTTCTCACAGTGAACTCCTCGTTCAATGAGTTTCTTGAAGCTAGGAGCCAGCTACAATTATGTGGTAAATGACATATCTAGGATAAGATTGTCAATGAACATGACTATGGGGTCCTTCTCAGGCATGTAATAGATTATTCTATTTGAAATGTTCCTCCACCTTCGTAGAAATTTCTTAAAGGATTCTCCATATTTCTTTTTAATGTCGCAGAAGTCCTTGATCCTGACCTTGCATTCAATGTTATGATGGAAGTGAGTAAATAATTTGTTAGCACATTCTCCCTAAGAAAAAATTACATGGGTAGGTGTGAGAACCATTCCATTTCTAGTTTGACTAGATTTTGTGGGAACACTCAGATTAGGTATGTTTCATCATGTGCTACCTCAATGAAACTAGCAAAGAACTCTCTGATATGTTCTACATGGATGGTTTTGCCTCTATATTTGTCAACTTTGTGTACCAATAAATGAGTGGGAAATAGAGATGTGCATTGAGTGATCAAAGGCGTATGAGTATAAATCCTCTACTATGTAGGACTTGGTTTCCCCTTGATTTTTCATGTGCATCATTTGGGTTTGTAGACATTGCACTTGTTGTATCAACATCTCTATATGAGATTGAGGAACATTTCTGGAAATGAATCTTTGTCTTGTGTGAGGTATAAGGATATTCATTTATGTTCCATGATTTGGGACATATGATCTAGTCCTTTGGAATTGATATTGGTTCCCTAGGGTGTGATTCTGATATTGGGGCATTTGGTTGGTCCAAGATTGATGTTGTTGTTGTCATTATTGGAGTTGTTGTTGATGTGGTTGAGGTTGTTGTGTTCCCTATAGTAATAAACGTGTAGCCTTGGGTGAACATTGACTGAATGTCAGAACCATAGAGATTGATCCTCATGGGAGTGAGGTGTTGAGCTCAAGGCTAGAAAGGATTGACTATAGTATCAGAATAATCATAAAAGGGTTGTTCCTTGTTTGCGGAATTGATGAAATAGGATGAGAGATTGATGTAAAAGGTCATGAGGCTGATGCTTGAGATACACTATTGACCAAGGGTGCACATAATTGGGAGCCTATCATGATTTGTGTGGATGAGGTGCTAGCTTGATTAGAAGATCTAGTTTGATTTGACATAGTCTGTGCTGATGTCATTATCATCAATTATGGAAAGAATTGAGATATCATAGGTTCTATTTGTGAGGGTAGGGTTGTGTTTTAACCTACAAGAGGGTTCTCAGGCTATAGTGTTGACATATGAAATTTAGTGGGGAGTTTGAATCCCTTTTTAATAAACATGCCTAAGAACCTTTAGTGATGTATCTCTACAAAAATGTTAATAACTTGTGCAGAATAGGCATCTTTCTCTATGTCTTCGAGCTCCTCATGTGTGACATCTTGGAACAAAGTTGGTCTATGGGGATTCTTAATGTAAAGAGAAAGACTAGTGTTTTTGAAAGGGTTGTCCTCTCACTCTTGTTCCAATAGGGAAATTGGCTAATATATGATTCATTGGGTTGTGTCCTACCCCTCGGCCTAGTATAAGGTCCTCCATAAGGTGTGTGAGACATAGCATTATCCACATTTTTTGAATAAAAGAAGTGATATAAAGAAAAAAAAAAAAGGGATAACCTTTCCAAGTGAGTCTGAGTTATGTTTGGACAAGGGTAATTCTAGGGACAAATTCAGATTTCTCTTGATCTCAAAGAATTGGTGATGTAAGAATAGGATTCTTTGAGTATTACCTTGGAGAAAGTCGCTGATAGAGATTGATGATTTTTTTAGATAACGGGCTGAAGGTAATTGAGTCTGAACTTTTGAACTAATAATGTTTAGACAATAATCGTGCTCTCAAAGAAGGATGATCTTTAATTTTTAGAGATTCACACAATATTTTTTGCATTTTTCTAGGATGTAGAAACTGATCTTTTCACACCAAATGGGGATTCTTTCCAAGGTTTTCAAGTAAAAATATATGTTCATATCTGTTGGTCAAGTGTGGCAAACTTCCCCCAATTTCATAAAAGTGATGGCTCAAAAGCAGTAAATAATCACTAATTGCAGCAATAAACTAGTCAACTGCGACAATAAAGGGGTTGATTATGACAAAACTCTATCAATTGCAGAAAGATGTGGGTAATTACGACAAAAGGAGATATTCTAAAAATGATCTCAAATTTGGTGCATCTATCTGATAAAAAGTTGATTTCTGGAAGAAGGATTTTGATTGCACAATAGGCTTGATATTGACAACCTACACTTGAACAGGTTGGACTCATTTTAATACTTTTTGATGTTGGTTTTTACATTTTTGGAAACTGATCATAGAAAAAGAAAAATAGACAATGTTTTTTGTAATCTAGCATAGGTCTTGAAACAAGGCCAAACAAATTAATATAGGTCAAATTTGTCTTCAAGATACAATATTATAGGCCCAATGCTTGAATTTTCATTAGCTCACACAACAATCATCACACTACTAGGACATGAAGGTCAACAAATAGGCGCCCATTTTTTTTCCATTGCCAGATATTGTTGTCATGCTAGTGAAGATCTCTTTCACTAATACAATATCCTGGAACACATATGTTGGGAATCTTGGAGGGAAATGTTTCAACCCCTTATTGTAATAAGGTATTTGTTTGAAGGTGAATCAGGTAGGTCTCTATTTAACAAGGTTGTAGTAGGGTCCATGGTGTCTATCCAATTAGTTTGTACATGTGTGACTCACTTAAGAGCCTAATTGACCATGCTGGCTACTTAGGGATATTCACCCAATCCAAGCTATCATCGAGACAGCTCACCCAGGCTTGGCTAGATATAAAATTAAATTTTGGTTTGTGTCTTGTTTATATACCAATCAGAAGGATTACCAGTTTAAAGTCATTCTCCAAGGAAGAAGCTCATTCCCTAGACATGAATTTCTAAAATGTATAAAGGTTTTTAATCTAACTGATTCGTGCAAGCATACCAATGACCCAAGACACAAGGTTAATCAATTAAACATAAAATTTCCAAGTATGAACTATGCTAATCACCCATACAAGTACAATGGAATTATATTGAGATGATGTACTGAGAGGGGAGGGGTGAATCAGTACCTCTAAAACTTTTATTGGTTAGCCCATTAACCTTTGATCATCAATTTGTAAATTATCTTATCTAACTATTCATCTTTCTTTATGCATATGCAATCATATCATAAATTCTTTTAGTATGTACCATAATAGAAACATTCATGAAAATAGATAACACATAACACAAGATATGATATCATAGAAAACTCCTATTAGGAAGTAAAAATTGTTGTGGGGATTGTTACCCATAAGACTTCACTATCTGTAGATAAGAAGGGGTCGGTTAAGGCTTACAATTGGTCACTTTGGATGACCTACCATGTTAGGAGTATTACAATGGAGACCTATTAAGATCTACTTTGTTTGAAGCTTTAGCAACACTATTAAGTGTGCACTCTATTAAGAGTTTTGGAAAGAATGGTTAAGTCCACCTTCTACCAAAGGATTTTAGATGTGATGTACTTGTTAGAATGAAACTACATAAGTCTTTGATCTAATGATATATGCAATATTTAATTGCTGATAACATATCCTATAAAGCTTCATACATATTAGTAATCATCCTTCCATGATTGAGTAATACCTTTATATGCTTATCGGTAGCCTCTATGTGTTCTTGATAACTAATGTATTATGTTTCTGACCTTTTCATGAATTTTGCCTTCTTATCCTTAAATGTGCTTCGCGGCTATCAACAATAATGAATTCATAACTCACAATTGAGTTTGAACATCCATTTATAATAAATTAGGCTCAATTCATGAATCATACATCGCAAGTTAACTCTAGATCCAAGGTTTACAACTTGACCTTGATCTTTAGTTAGATATGTTTTAGATCCATTAGGATGCATTAAAACATTTACATAAAGCTTGCTTGACACTCAAGTTATGATTTAAAATAAATAAAAAATCTATAAATAGAATTACACTGCTTTATCCATCATGTAAAAATTAGATCCACAATTTGCGGGTTCTTTAACTGATTGTTGGTTCTGACTGTCAGTTTTCTTGGTCGTCGGTGTTCCTTTCTTAAACTTGTCATTGGGTATTCCTTTTGTGTTCATGTTGGGTTAGTTCTAAAAATTGTGTCGCTGGTGATGCTTGTGGTCACCGGTGATGCTTGACGATTCTGTACTAACCAATTTTCATGACCTATGTGTTCTGTCAGGCATGCTTTCTATTCACCGGTAATGCTTGTAATCTACCGGTGATCTTTTTCAATGTTTTTTACTAAGTGTTCTAATGGAAAAATAATGTCATCAATCTCCCCCTTTGACATTAGTATCAAAAACATGATATGTGCAACATACTGAGTGTATTAGTATGTACAGCTGTGTATACTTCTTCCTTAGTCATTTGAATGACT
>MU225442.1:805118-828889 GCA_018584345.1 Thuja plicata
TATATATATTGTACATAACTAGATATACATTTCCTTTCCTCCTTTTTTGATTCTAAAGGCAAAGGTACTTACAACTTTTCAAAAAGGTGGGAATGTGAGGATTTGATCTCCTCCATCATCTTTTCCCATTTCTCCTTTAGCATTTCTAGAGCCATGTGCTCTAGTGAAATCTGTACATGTATGTCATAGATGCTATCTACTACAGACATCCCAGGGGTTTCTATCAGATTTCTAGCATCAGAAATGTGTTGCTTAAAAATGGTAAGATTAGGAAGAATGTGTGCCTATAGTTTGGTAATCTCACCTCTAAATTGAGTTTCAACATCCCATATTTTTTGCCTTAGCCTGTTCGCCTCTATGACTATTTCATGATGTGCCTTTATATTGTCGGCATGAGAGGTTAGGCTTTATGCACTGGTTGTGACATTATGATCTATTTCTGCTAGTTTGTCACTATTTTCTTTTGCAAATTTCTCAATTGTGCACATCTTTTGAACTAAGGTGATTGCTTCAGAAATCATTGGCTCTAATTCTTCAGTGAATTCTGAAAGCTTTACCTTGGTCAATGCCACTTCTTGGCTGATTTTATCAATTAACTTGAATTGATATTTCTTTTCTACTTGTTCTTCCATTGCTTGTTCTGCATCTATAACTTGCTCTATGATGGCGTCAGTAAGAACATCAATTTGTTCCTTTCCTGAAGCATTTTCTTCAAGTTTCACTTCAGGAGCGAGTTGTTGGAGTATCCCTTTAGCTTTGTCAAGTGCCATGTTTTCCCTATGTTCTTGTATCATTTTCTTTTGTATCAATTTTCTCTGACATAGCACTTGAAACTCTTGAAGTTTGTCACTGTCCAAAGTGGTAATGTGCCAGTTTGAAACTTCAATGACTTCATCAAGTGTCATAGCCAAGGTGTCCTTCTTTACTATTTTCTTATTTTTCTTCTTTGGCTAGGTGGAAAATTGATGTACCACCATCTGTAAGGCTTGAGATTGGGTAGATTTTGTAGGTGAGTGTCGACAAGATGAGGCATCCTTTTGTATCTGTTCAGTGTTCACTGGCCGGTTTGGTGAAGATGTCTCCTCATGTATGTTAGGTGTATCAATAGATGAATCTTATTTTAATTTTATAACTTCATTCTTCTTGACACTTTCACTCTTATCTTTCTCTTCATCTTTTCTCAATGAATCATCAGTGGTTTTATCTTCCTTTTTGCTTTGTTCTTTTGATACATCTTGCTACTCATTGGTTGCATCCTTCATTTCTATATCTGTATCCTTGGGAGTGTTGGATGCACCATTGTTTTCATTGGTACCCATATCCTTGTGTATATCATCATCTTTCTTAGATGATTTATCCTGACTTGACTATATATCAATAACATCTATTAATATAGTCATGTTTGTCGGCATATTGACTGTTGCTGTGTCAATAGCTATGTCCTATCCATCAGTATTACCCTTAGTAGCATTGATGTCATCATCTTTTTGAAGCTCTTCTATAGGGTCTTTTTCTATAATGGTATTGACAATGTTGTCTAACCATGAATCATCATTTATATCAACATCTAAGTTACCTTTTTTTGACAGTTCTTCTTTGGTAACTTCTTCATCCTCCAAGTTTATGTGGATGGGGCTTGCTGGTACTTGATCATGTTTACCATGTTTTGACCAATCCTCATCTATAACATCAGTTTGTTTTTGGCTTGTGATCTGTACCTCTTCACTATCTAACTCAACTGTTGAGTTACCTGTTTTTTTGATAGGTTCCTTTTCAGGACTGCTTTCCTCACCAAAATTATGTATCTCACTCCATATTTTATGAATGTCTTCTTCTAGCTCTATAAGTTGTTCTTTTAGAAATTTATAAGCTCTCAACTTGTGTGAGAGATTTTTGGATATTTCTCCATGATTTCTTTGATTTCCTCTCTTGTTGATTCAAGAGGCATAAGAGAGACCAGTACTCTTTCTCTTATCCTCTTCTCCTCATGGAGTGCAAAAGTGAATCTAGAAGATATTTTATCTAATAGTTCTTTTGGAACATCACGTGTAGTGAAGTGCAGTGGGACATAATAGTGTTTGCACATCTTAGCAATAAGTGCATCTTCAATCTTATTCCATTCTATTCTATCCCATCTTAACCATTTCCTAATTTTAGGATGTGCAACAAATGCAACTTCATAAATAGACTTACATATTTTATCAATGTCCTCAGTTGGGGATGAGACATTTTCTTTTTCCTTTGCAAGTTTTATAGTGTCAGGTTCATCCATAGCTGATTCCTCTAAGTCTTCATCATTCTGAACATATTTCCTCCTTTTGACAGGTTCCCTAGCTGGTTGTTTTACTTTTTGAGGTCTAGGTTTCCTCTTATACACCTTCCCTTTTACCATGGGAGAAGGAATTCCATCCTGTGTTGTTTGGCTCCTTGTTCTAGATTTCTTTGGTGGAGGAGGAGGTGGTGAATTAGAATTCTCTTCCTCTAATTCTTGCTTCTCTTTTGTATCATTGATGGGAAGCTGATCCTTGGTGATTTCCTCCTTACCCTTTTTTTCCTCTTCACCTTCTTCTTATTCTTCTCCATCAGAAGATATTTTCAAGTTCTTTTTTAGATTCTTCACCATTATTTTTGTCTGTTTTATAGCCTTCTTGACAACAAGATTTGTCTTAATCTTCAGTTTGGCCTCTTCATAAGTACCAAATCTTAATTTCTCATTTTCAATGGGTTCATTTAACAATGCCTTGATGCATTCATTTGCTAATCATGTTTTGATTTCATAATCCAACTTTGAAAGCCATGATTTCCTTGGAACTACAACTTGTATGTAAGTGAAATCTGTATCCACGATGAAACATATCTCTTCACAGTGTTCCTCTATCAGACTCTCTAGAATTCTGTTTCTTTCTTGTAGCATTTCCTTAATGGTTTTGAATTATTCATGCATTACATTGTCAAAATCTGTTCCTAGTGATTCTATGAATTCACTAATCTTAATGGTAATGGGTCTACTTGTGTCCCATGCAACTTTTCATATGGAATAAAATTATTCTTCAAAATAAAAGAATATACACATTATGAGGGAACCAAACTTACATGTGTTTGTCCTTGAAGACCTTATTATGCACATGTTCTCCTCAAATTGATGTAATAGGATCTCTACAAGATCCATCTTCTTCCCCTGTTTGATGATCTTATATGTTGTGCTCATAGCAGTACTAGATATGTTGTTCATTCTCCTTTCTTGGAAGATCTTGTATCCAACAACACATGCTCCAAAATTTAGCTCTATGTTGGTAATGGTAATTCCCTTTAGTGCCCTTTTGTCTGATTTTGCACCAGTTAGTCTTTCAACTTCTGCTAGAGATGGATGTTTGTGAGCCTGTGGTTTATCAGTTGTTGGATAACTAGTAACAATATGTATAACATCCTTTGTTATATCCTTTGGCTTGTTTAGCCATAGAGTGTTGTCGTGAACTCTGCTAAGAATGATTTTAATCCATTCTATCTTGAAAACCCTAGGAAAATGTAGTGCATTTGTGATTCCCTTTACTTCCAAGTGTTTATGCTCTTCTTTGAACTTTCTAGCATCATCATAAAGTGTCGCATAGGCATTATCAAGGTCTAGATCTCCTATCTCTGAGATCTTACAATGAATATAGGACCTTACGTCCTCTACCAGTAGAAACCTAGGTGGGATTTGGGAGAATGCTCTAGAATCGTCTGGTTGTGAAGCTATTTCAGGGTGTAATTTATACTTAGGTTCAACACACGCTCCTCTATTGACAAGTCTAAAGGGTTTCTTCTTGTCATCCTTAATTTTCTCTACCTAGAAGTTGATGCCATTGTATTTCCAATTTAGGGCTTTTCAAAAAATAAAGAAAATGCTATTAGTGAGTGTATTAACTTACTAATTCTCTATGATTGCCTGTGAATCTGAATGCTCCATGGTTGACTTTTGCTGGTTTGCTTTCCAATCTGCTCTCAAATTTCTCTTGTCTGCTCTACTCTACTCAAAAATTGCAGGTGCAAAAATGAGCTTACCCGTCGGGCTTTTATACCTTTTTGTGCCTTAAGTTGTCATAAATGCTTACCAACTTGCCAGTTTATGAAGGCTACTTTTGTTGGTAAAGAAATTCATAACACCGTTGGTGTCTGTGCAAAGTGTCAAGGTATGTAGCGGTATTGGAGACTTCACCGATGATTTTTGGCGAGGTTGCGAAGATAGATTTTGTGATTTAGTATTCACTGATATCTGTCGGGTTACACTTAGCTTCTGTAATGACCGATACATTCCTGTAAGTAATGCTAACTTTTTCTGTGTGTGTTCACCGATGCAAATTGTGCCCAATAACCGATGGTTTCTTTTTAATAGATTAACAAGTAACAATATATTGCATCTTTATTCATGCTAATATTACAATATAAACTATGTATAATGGAACTGATGCATAGTAAAACTTGTCATAATGTGGTTCCATACTTACTTGTGCAATCTAGTTAGATGTAGTGATGTCACCAGATCCAGTGGATGGGGTGTCACCATTTGCATTGCTTGTTCTAGCACCTTCAGTGTTTGTGGCTTTTACCCACATTTTATTTCTCGTTCTTTTGATGTCATCAATGGTATTTCCATTGGGATGTGTATTTGTGTCTGTCAGTCGGTCTTTGCAATCTTTTATCACATGTCCAACCTTATGACAATGTAAAGATGCCATACCTAGATTGGTCCAACCTCTTAACCTTCTGGTCCACTTTCTCATACAGTTGGCAACAATATGATGATACCTTCCACATGCTGTGCAATTTACCCATGTTTTATAGTCCCAAACATACAAGTTACCTACTTTTGCTGGTTTATAGTTTTTGTCAGTATCCTTTGGATTCCATGCCTTGTTGTTCTTTTTCCATCATTCCTTATGTGTATGTTCATTCATCTTGCATGTAGGATAGTACTTGTCCATATAGGTTTTTCTCTTTGGATTTATTACTTTGGATCTACACTCATGTGCCTTGTGTCCTTTCTTTTGACACTTATAACAATTGCCAATAAAATTAGATTGTGCTTGAGAAATACCTTTTATTTTACTTTTGTAGATGTTTGAGGTGTGTCCTAGATTTCCATGGTGATTGCATGACATATTCTTGGATCTTGTGGTTGTGAAAGCATTCCTCTGATCTATTTGATTAGAGGATTCACCATTCTCATTGTACCCTAATCTTGTGTAGTTGTTGACTCTTCTTTGTCCATCAAGAAAATCATCCATCCTTTTGTTTCTATCCTCACCCTTTTTGATCAATTTGTTGTGTTGATTCTGGACTTTGATTTCATGCTTTAATTTTTCATTCTCTTCTCTTAGCTCACCTATGATCTGTATTCTTTCAATGAGTTATGTATTTAATCTGTTTGCTTCTTGACTCATAAGAATAATCTTGTTGGTAACCTCATGGTGATGCTCAGTGAGTCTTTGAATCTTTGATTCTTTCTCTTGTAGCTTCTTTGTTATTTTCCTCCTATCATCAATGGCTAGTGTTCTTTCATTTTCATCTTTTCTTGCATCATTCATGACATCAATCATTTTCACCATTTGAGTCTCTTGACCAATTTGCAACATCTTAATTTGATCTGTCAGATGTAGATTGATCTCATGTAGACTTTTAATTTCTTCATTTGATGCATTTGAAGCTTTTCTCATTGATGGCTCAGCTATTTCAAAGTAATCTATTATTTCCAATTCTTTGTAGTCTTTCTCATTCAGCGTGGTTGCCATAATCTTTCTTTCATCAAGAAGTTTTCTCAACTTTATCTTTGCCTCCTTGTACTACTCATAGTTTATTTGCATCTATAACTACTCATTCTCAATAGTCATGTCCAGTGTGAACTTGTCCATTGCTTTGATCTTTGCTCTCAAGTCTTTAAGCTTTTCAAGAGAGAGACTTAGCTCTGATACCAATTGTTGGAATTATATTGGGATGATGTACTGAGAGGGGAGGGGTGAATCAGTACCTCTAAAACTTTTCTTGGTTAGCCCATTAACCCTTGATCATTATTTTGTAAATTATCTTATCTAACTGTTCATATTTATTTATGCATATGCAATCATATCATAAATTCTTTTAGTATGTAACCATAATAGAACATTCAAGAAAATAGATAACACATAACACAACATATGATATCGCAAAAAACTCCTGTTAGGAAGTAAAAACTACGGTGGGGATTGTTACCCACAAGAATTCACTATCTATAGATAAGAAGGGGCTAGTTAAGGCTTACAATTGGTCACTTCCTATGACCTACCCTCTTAGGAGTATTACAGTGGAGACCTATTAAGATCTACTTTTATTGAAGCTTTAGCAACACTGTTAAGTGTGCACTCTGTTAAGAGATTTGGAAAGAATGGTTAAGTCCACCTTCTACAAAATAATTTTAGATGTGATGCACTTGTTAGAATGCAGCTACATAAGTCTTTGATCTGATGATATATGCAATCTTTAATTGCTGATAAAAAATCCTATAAATCTTCATACATATTAGTAATAATCCTTCCATGATTGAATAATACCTTTATCTGCTTATCAGTAGCCTCTGTGTGTTCTTGATAACTGATGTATTTTGTAACTGACCTTTGCATGAATTCTACATTCTTCTCCTTAGATGAGCTTTGCGGCTATCAACAATAATGAATTCATAACTCATAATTGAGTTTGAACATCTATTTATACTAAATTAGGCTCAATTCTTGAATCATACATCACAAGTTAACTCTAGATCCAAGGTTTACAACTTGACCTTGATCTTTAGTTAGATATGTTTTAGATCCATTAGGATTCATTAAAACATTTACATAAAGCTTGCTTGACCCTCAAGTTATGATTTAAAACAAACAAAAACTCTATAAATAGAATTAGATTGCTTTATCCATCGTGTAAAAATCAGATCCACAATTTGCGCGTTCTTTAACTGACTGTTGGTTCTGACAGTCAGTTTTGTTGGTCGTTGATGTTCCTTTCTTGAACTTTTCGTCAGGTATGCCTTTTCTGTTCGTGTTAGGTTAGTTCTAAAAATTGTGTCTCTGGTGATGCTTGTGGTCGTCAGTGATGCTTGATGATTCTGTACTTAGCAATTTTCATGACCTATGTGTTCTGTCGGGTATGCTTGTTGTTCACCGAGAATGCTTGTAATCTACCGGTGATCTCTGTCAATGTTTTTTACTAAGTGTACTAATGGCAAAATAATGTCATCAATGTTCAATTTTTAAAGCCCAAAGTAGGTGTTGATTTTCTTTTTTGATTTTAATGCATCAAATTGAAGATATTTTTCCTTTGTTGAATTCTTAACCACCATGTCAATTTTTACCACCAAATTGAAAAAGTGAGTTTCAAGAATTTTGCATGCAATGTTGTTTTTAAGCATAAAAAATACAAGTTAATGAATTTTACGTTGCTTTGTTAGATCTATTTCCATGCCACAATATTAAATGACAAGTTAGTACCAAAAAACCTTGCAATCAAAACATATGAAATTGAGAAAAGCTGGATAGAGACCCTTAATACTCACATTTTCCCAATTTTGTCTATCCTTTGTATTTTGATTCTATACAGAAGCTGAGAAAAAGTCATATTTTAATAGAGAAAATGAATTTTAGGCAATTGCAAAATGATTCCTATCGATTGCAACAAAGTTCTGGCAATTGCAATAAAATTCTGTCATATGTGGAAAATTTCTAGCGATTTGCGGAAAAATATTGTCATTTGTGGCAATATTCTGGTGATTCTGGCATAGATCAATCAATTACAGTAAAATTATCTCAATTGTGGAAATATGCTATCAATTGCATCAAAGATCGGTAAACTGTGGCATAGTACAAAAAAAAGAGAATTGAATAAAGAAAGAAAAGATTTGTGAAACCCTCATATCGATTGCTGCATTAAACCAATTGATTGTGATAGATTTTTGTCAACTGCGGAAAAATACCAGCGATTGCAAAATAATAATGGTAGCCAAAACAATACTAAAAGGAAAGCCTACAGTCCTACGGTCAAGGCCAAAAAGTCATGTATTTCGTCTGCAAGTGATATTTAGGTTGTTTGATTCATGTCAGGTTCACCAAAATATCACGGGCTATGGTTCTATACACTCAATAAGAAGGGTTAGTTGCACTGATTTGCAATGGAAAGAGATTAATGAAAATACTAAGAATGAACCTACAAACAATAAAATGACAAGCACTCAAGGAGGAATACGAATGAATGCAAACCAACAAAGGTTGAATCTTCTATTGTCTCTCTATACTCCTAAATGTTGTCTATGTGGTGCTTAGTATTGGTATTGTTGGCGTCTATGACTTAGGAGTGTCGAGAATATGATATTGATTTTTATCGTAGAATTCTTTCAATGCCTCTAGCAAGAATCCTGTAGAGTAAGGGTGCACGAAAGCTTGAAATCCTGGATCCTTCAAATGGTTATGAAGGGTTGTTTATATAGAATATTGAAAATGATTTGGATGGTTGAGATTGATCCTAGAGTGAGGAGAATGAATGCTTAAGATCAAAATGAAATAGAGAAGTAATTAGTAAAGTCCACCTCTTCAACTAGGAGAGAAGATGTGATTTTTTAGTTAACTAAGGAGAAATTAGTGAACTCCACCTCTTCAACTTGGAGAGAATGGGTGATGTTTTAGTTTAACTCAGGAGAAAATAGTAAACTCCAACTCTTCAACTTGGAGAGAAGAGATAAAGTTTGACTAACTGAGAAGCACCAAGTAAAATCCACCTCTTCAACTTGGAGAGAAGAGGTAATGTTTAGTTAACTGAAAAGTTGATCACGAGTTGCCTTTTTGAACTTAAGAAAGGATTTAATTGAATATTTAATCAATTTTTATAATTAAAGTATTCAACATGTGAGATAATTGAATTCTTTTTGGATTTAGAATTGAATTATTGAATGAAATTATGTTAATTTAATTAAAAGAATTAATTAATAAGTTTAAATATTTAAATTTAAACTTCAGGAAATTGAATTTAATTAATTAATGGAGATTAATTAGTTAAGGTTTATAAATTATTTTAAATTAATTATTTAATTAATTTTTGGGATATGATTAGATGATTTGGAGAATGAAATTACAATAAAATAGATGATTAATTAATGATTAAAAACCATTAATTAATATATGAAAATTAGTGTTTTTAATGTAAGGTCATAAGTATGTCCATTTTAGGGTGTCTACACATGTATATCAAGTATCAGTTTGGGATCTATGTGATGAATCCCAGAAGATGTTCATGGATCTTCTAAAATATCTTTTTGCACCTGGGGTTTCTAATGCAAGAGCATCCTATGGAAGTTGGGAATCCTGTGTCAACCAAAAATATGTTTAAGTTTTTTTTAGTGCCCGATAGGTGAGTTGGCAGAGCTCGATGGATTTTGGTTGTTCTCGGTCATTTTGGTTCTTGGTTCTTGGTGGAAGGAGTGTTTTTCTTCATCGAATAGACTCAATGTCTGTTGACAAAACTAATTCACCGATTGGGCTTGGTGGCTTTACCTATAGCAACTTGGGGGTCTCGGCTGATGAGTTCACAAATTGAATTTATGGATTGGGAAAACATTGGAGATTGAATCCTTTATTTGAGGGGGTGTTTGGAATCATGCAGAGTTCTGAGGCATGCAGATTTGATAAATTATATCTTGTGTGGAGCTAAATATTATTTAGTGCTTTCTTCTATTTATCAATTATTTGTTGCATTCGAACAGGTCTTTTAATATGATTCATCATGGATTGTATTAGGCCAACTGTCATTTAACATTTATTTGGGAATCCAAATTGTGACTGTGTTGTATATAAGGAGTTTGTAGGTAGAGTTTTAGAAGGAGAGAAGCAAAGGAGGAGAGAGAGAGTTGATAGAAGGCAGTAGTAATTGGGTAAGAAAAAACTTGTAAGATTTCTTGTTGTCTTGCAAGCACAAGTTTACATATGATTTCTTCCACTTAGCCATAGGATAGCCTGGTGAAGTTGGATCCCGTGAGAACATGTTGAATTTTGTAATGTATTGGTGTGATGTGTAAATTTGTATCTGCAAGTATACTACACACAAACACTCAATAACTCATTATATCCAAGGTTAGTAAAATCAAATTAATTAAATCAATGAAAAATATTATGAAATCAAATTATTGCTTCCTAGAAATGAAGATCCTATTCTAATTTGAAAATTTCCCTTTGATTGAGCATATTCGATCATAGAATTGACAATCATGAAATGGAAGATTCATTATAAAATGCCTAAAATGCTCAAGAACATGTTCAATTATGCATCATTTAGATCAAATTGTACAAATTGAACTAGATTAGCTAGCTAAAAGATGAACTAAATTAGCTAGAATGAAATTTACATTATTTCTATGCTTAAAATCTATATGCTCCAATCTCAAACAAGCTTAGAAAGGCTTCATCTATAGAGTTTTCTTAGAGGGAAAAGGCTCCAAATTTTAATTTTAATTTGACAGTTGAGATGCATCCACGAGGTATGGTTGAGATTCAAGTTTCTTGATCCATGTGATCACCTCTCATTGGTTAGAGGTTTGACTTTTGAGGTATGTTGAAGGAATATTAATAACTTTAATTAATTAATTCCTTTCAATTAATTTCCTTAGCCATGTATTTAATTTTTTGATTTGATTTAATTGATTCAAGTTTAATTGAAGAATTAATGACTTTTGATGAATGCATCTTGGTGAGTGATCTTGGATTATTAATTTTTGATGAATTATATACTTAAATGGATCTAATTTAATTATATAATTGTGATTAGATTTAAATTGGTAGTCTCAATTAAGACTTGGGGGAATTGGTTTGAGATTAGGGATTCTGACTTTATCAGAACATTTTCAGGTGATTACATTTTCCCCTCTTTTAATTGACACATGATTAGTGTGTTGATTCAAAGAATGTCTAGTGTTCACCAGCGATTGAATATTTGGATATGAAGTGATGCAATAACTCTTGATTGAAAATCAATTCTAAACTTGATTGAATAAAGAGTGATTTAATTTGCTTGAGATTATTGATTACTTGATAAGATCAGCGTAGCGAAAAGGAGATCAATTTGATGTGAAGAGATGAAGCTGATATCCCTATTTGATTATTGAGGATAATAACACCTAATCAATTTCATATGATCTGATGAAAGTGATTACTATTACAACGATGTCTGAAATCTTTATTTGATACTCAGTTTGATGTGATGTGATGAAACTAATATCTCCAAGACATAGTTCAAAAAGATTAAGAAGACAACCAGTTTGATGTGATGCGATGAGACTGATTTCTAGAAAAGATTTGAACAAACAATCAATTTGATGCGAAGTGTTGAAACTGATAACCATTTGAAATTTTAATTGGTTTAGATGAATATACTATCAATTTTATGTGGTTCATTGAAATTGATATCTCTACTGATGTTTAGAACTTTAATTTTGATAAGAGACAATAATTTGATGTGAAGCGATGAAATCACTCATTCTAGATTTGATAGTGTATACTCATATTTGATACCTGATAAAGATTCTCCAGTTGTTTGAATGTTGATTTTCTTGATTGATTGTACATTCAGTTTAGATTTCTGACAATGCCATAGTTGTTGAAAAGATTTAGTAGTATGATCACTTGATTAGATGTGATTGATAATGTTGTCTTGGAATCAAAATGGACATGAGATTGGGTTTATTTCCAGATAAAAACATCTAGATGATATTTATAAGCTTGGAATGAATATTTTGATTCTAATAGAAAAGAAAGTGGTCAAAACCACAAAGAAACTGCTTCTCGTTTGGTCATATTTGGAATCTGTATGATGAAGTTAGAGCCAAAAAGGTTCAATAGATGAGCAATAGTTGTGGTTAAAAATTTGAAATTTATCACCCCAAAATTATTATTCATTTGATTTATTCACCAATAGAGAATTGTAGATCTTAGAGAGAGAAGATGTCGATCTCCCTACATAATAATTGATTTGTGACTGTTCGACAACACCAAACACCTTCTAATTACCCGCCAGTGGTATGTCATCAATTTCCTACTTTGAAATTTTGAAATTCATGCATGTTTTTGCTTTTTATTTTGCATGTTTATAATGGTTTTCACAAATTATCATTTTTTTGTCCTTAGAATAGCATTTGTGGTTTATTTTTTCATTTTTGGTTCATAGAATAGTGTTTATTGTTAATGATCTATCATTTCTGGGAATGTGTCATTTCCTATAATTATAGCATCGTTTCCCATTCTTTTTGTATCATTTTTGGGATAATGTATAATATGCGGTATTTTTACCATCATTTTTGGTAAAATTACATTTCTAGACTCAGAAATATCATTTATGGGATAGTGATTCCAAAATGCAGAGTCTAAGTTCCAATATTTATAAAATCTGAATGCCTTAGTCAATCTGACCCTATTAGAATAGCCACCAGCTAAATACATATGTTTTGAACATCCTTGTTTTCCCTAATTTTGATTTTGTAATGTTTTTCCTTTTGTAGAGAGATCTTGGAACTTTACTGACATGAGCACCATATCCCTGAGTCTTATCACTGATTGAGAGGTTATCTATTGAGGAAAATAGAGATATTGTCCATTAAGGTCTGAGGTATTTACTAGACATGCCTGAGTACACAATAAACCATGGTTTACTTACTACATTGATAGAGAGATGACATTTGGAGGATAATACATTCCACCTTTGGAATGGTGAGATTACAGTGATACCAGAGGATGTATGGGGGATCCATTGCATACCTATCATGGGTGAGCTTCTCTATTATGATTCTACTAGGAGAGCATGGATAGATGCTTGCATGAGAGTGTTTCAAGATCCCTTAGTTGTAGAGCATCACATCACTTGGGAGAAACTAGAGAGATAGGGTCTCGCATTACCAAGTGTTACTAGCGATACCATTTACATTGTGGAGAGATTCATGGTTACCCATGTCTTATGGCAGTATCGTATTGTACATCCTATTCCCTAGGGTATGGTAGCTTATGCTTGATCTCGAGATGAGGAGTCACAGTGGGGACCAAAATTGAGATATGAAACCACTTTCCTTGTGCACTAGATATTAGTACCAGTTATATAGGATCTAGACCTAGATATTATAGATGCTGGGATGACTCCTAATTTATCAGCATACTTTGCACAACATTTTTTTCCTCGGTTCACCTCTCCTCATAAGGTAGTTCCATCTATGGTTGATGAGGGTGATGATATAGGTGATGAAGACCAAGGTAGTGGGGCCATCAGGGCTACATCTCACAAATTTTATAGTAGCAGTGATGATAGTGGTGGAAGAGGTCATGGTGGATAGCCAAGATGGGTTAGAGAGAATTTTGTAGGACCAACACTACCAACGTCTACAAAAGCACCAACTACCTCACAGATTCTGGATACCAGAAAAGTTCCTTCATCGTAGGTTCCTTAAGCTTCACAGATTCCATCTACATAGGTTCCTTCTACTCAGGTTCCTTCCTCACAGGTGTCTAATTCTACTCATGTGACTACTTCACAGGCTCCACCCAGGTGAGGGTTACGAGATTGACAACCACATGGATGCATCCAGGTGCATAGATTGGATCACATATGAGTACCCCTCCTCCTCATCCAAGTATATGGCATAAAGGTCCCTATGGTGTACATGTACCAGGGCATAGACTTGCAGGTGTAGCAACATAGGGTACAAGTGTGATGCAACATTGACTGCTCACCTCTACAGAGAGATGGATCAGCTACAAACATGTATAGTTGTCTTACAAGCATAGTTGGTGATGAGGAGTTCCTTCTCCTAGACCCTCTATCTCTCTCCAAGACCTTCACTAGGTCTCTCTCTCTCTCTCTCTCTCTCTCTCTCTCTACCCTAACTTACAGGATTCTTTCCTAATCCTCTAACTCACTAGAAACTTCCCATCAACTTCAAACTCAACTCGTTACTCTCCTCTTAGCTTTCTTATAAGCATGGATTCACAAGCCTCCTTTCACCCCAATTGTGTCAACTTCCTAAGGTTGGGATTTCCTACTCCCCTTAGGTCAAATTACACTCCTATGGATCCAAATTTCTAGACCCTTCAACCATTTTCCAATTGAGACCCACAAATCTAACTCTTTGGCCTTGTAGCCTTTTTAGGCCTATTAGCCCTCCAAAACACTGAATATGTGTTATGGATTCCACAAACTCTTAACAACCCCCCAAAAAAATTTGATATTATTTGTGGGTTTTTCCACCCCTTGAATATTTACTAGGTCTCAATTCCTAATGGTGTCCATACAGTAGTTTTCTACCAAACCCCTAAAAAATAAGGGTTTTGGAGACATGTAGACTGGTTTGGTAACTTGATCTTATTTATTTGATTATTTGGACTCCTCAAAACTTCTCCCTCCACTAGAAGGTATGAAACACATTCCTCCTCACTTATTCAAACTTTATTGGCTCATACCAATCAAACTGCAATCTCCATTGCCACTGTCTTGTTCTGTTACCCTAGCAAGAATGCTCACCACTTGGCTAGGGCCTGAATGTTCTCAAGCCTTCCCTAAAATCACACACTCCAAAATCCATATCTAAATAGTATATGCAAGGTCCTAGTGGATTACAAGTGCTCATGGAGTTTGAGCCACGGGAACTCCAAATAAACCCATTATTTACATAACTGGATCAAAACTCGCTAGTGAACTTACAAAACACAAATAATTTGACAAAACTTAACCAGAATGTACAAAATAACAAAATAACACCACAAAAATCTTGGAAAATACATTGAAAACAATATCCAATCATTCATTCAGTCCATTCAATCCAATAAAGTGATGGATGATGGCTGTCACAAGTTTACACTGTAAATTGGTTCTTCCTTGCAATCAGTCAATACAATATGAGAACTAAATAAAAAATTAGGGTTGTATTCACCTTATATACTCCTATCCCATCTTTTTGGATCATTTTTTTTGGATTTGGGAACCTTAATGACCGATTCCTAAAATCTAGGAAATGTTGTCATGACAACTTTTGTCAAATTTGCCATTTTCACAACTTGAGTGTCCTAATTGGTTCTAAAATTTACCAATTGACCTCAAATGGTTATTAAACAACAAAACATTAAAAATATTCCCAATTTGGGACTTTGGTCAACTCTTTGACTTTTGATTTGACTTCTAGGCCTTAGACTCCTAGAATCAACTACACTCAAACAACACAACCCTAATCTTTCCAAACCTAAACCACACCTCAAACACACACTAGGGACTTTATACTTAGTCCTTATTAATGGATGGTTGTCCAAACCAACCTACAAGACAAAATTGATTAAGATCTTTCAATATATCTTACGGGTGCTCCTGCACCATACCCCCCCTACCAGAAAAATAAGTTAGGGTACAGTTTGTGTAAAGATATCCTCACTAATTCCATGTTTCTTGAAGTCACTCTCAGCTACCCAAGTGGATTCTAACTCTGGTTGTTGCTTCCACTTCACTAGATGCTCCATGTAGATCTTATGCCTTGTTTTCTTTTTCACCCTTGAATCCAATATCTTCTCAATTTGTAGTTTTTCCTTTTCTAGAGTCTTGAACTCTCCCATGTCCTTAATGACCTCTATTCTATACTGCATCTCATCCCTATCTAGTCCCTTATACTTGATCAAATCTTTCGCATTGAAGATTGGGAAAATTTACATCCCCTTGGGAGACTCTACCTTGTATGCATTAGGTCCATACTTTGCCAATATCTTACAAGATCCATTTCATTTCAATTGTAGCTTGTTGGGTATCCATTTTTGTATTATTTCCTTATTCAGGAACAACATGACTAATTCACCCACTTCAAAATGCAATTCTCTTCTCCCCTCATCTTTCTTTTCCTTCAACTTTTGATTTGCCTCCATCAAGGTCTTTTTCACTTTCTCATGAACCTCCTTCATTGATTATGAAAAATCATTAGCATGCCCACTAATTCCCTCATATCCTTTGAGGTTTTTGAGTTCCATCACACCCCCTAGATGTGCCCCATACACTATCTCAAATGGCCTCTTCCCTATAACTGTATTGGTACTTTCATTGTAGGCAAATTCTGCCTGTGGAATAACTTGCTCCCAACCTTGTCCATAATCCTTGGTCAGACATCTAAGAAAGCTCCCAAGGACCCTATTGATTACTTCAGTCTTCACATCCGTTTGAGGATGATAGGTAGATCCATGAGAAAATTGTGTTCCTAACCTCTTCCATAGGGTCTTCCAAAAGTGACCCATGCACTTTACATCCTTATCTGCAACAATGCTCATTGGTAGGCCATGAATCCTTACCACTTCTTTGAAGAACGAGTAGGCAATATGGCTTGCATCATGTGTAGTTTTACATGGTATGAAGTGGATATTTTTACTAAACCTATCTACCACTACAAATACATTGTCTAAACCAGTTGGATTTATAGGTAACCCCACTATGAAGTCCATACTTATGCACTCCCAAGGTCTACTTGGGATGGGTAATGGCTGGTAAAGTCCTGCATTACATGAAGTGCCTTTAGCTTTCTGACATATGCCACACTCCTCCACATACCTTCTTACTTCCTTTTGCATCTTTGGCCACCAATAGAATCTCTCTACTAAGTCCAATGTCTTATTTAATCCAAAGTGTCCACTTAGGCTTCCATTATGCTTCTCCTATATAAGGTTCTCCCTCATTGAACCTCTTGGAACACATAGTTTCTTTCCTTTGAATAGAAACCCATTCTGCAATGTATACTCTGCAAACTCACTATGAAAGTGATTCTCAAGATTTTGACACACCTTATATATCTCTGAGAAATCTAAATCTCCCTCATATAGATCCTTAAAAACTTCAACCCCTATGCTTTGCAACTAAATATATTGGATGGTAAGTAGTCTTCTACTAAAGGAATCTACAACTTTTTTTTGCACTCCCTTCCTATGTTTGATAGTAAAGGTGTAAGACTATAGAAATTCCATCCACTTGATGTGTCTCAAACTGAGCTTGTCTTGAGTGTTTATGTAACTCACTGCTTGGATGTCTGTGAAGACAAAAAAATCTTTGGGCAAAAGATAATGCTTCCACTTCTTTAAGGATTTTACAAGATCATATAACTCCAAATCATAGGAATAATACCTAGACTTAGCCTCATTGAGTCTTTCACTAAAAAAGGCCATAGTCCCACCTTCCTGACTTAGGACAACTCCCACTGCAATGCTACTTGCATCACACTCCGCAATGAATGGTTTGTCAAAGCTTGGCAATAGAAATATAGGTTGAGTAGCCACTTCTTTCTTTAATCTCTCAAATCCATCATTAACTTCCTTTGTCCACACAAATTTTGTTTTCAACCCTCGTTTTATAGTCTCTAGGACTGGAGCACAAATCTCACTGAATCTCCTAATGAACTTCCTATAGAATTTGGCTAACCCATTGAATCTTCTAACTTTTGTCCCTGTCTTGGGAGTAGGATATTTCAATATGGCCTCTAATTTCTCCTTGTCCATCTTGAATTCACCCTTGTAAACCACAAAGCAAAGGTAGACTAACTATTCCTTCATGAACTCACTCTTCTCAAGGTTTATGGTGAGTTTCTCTTCCTCCAACTTCTTCAACACTAACTCCAAGTTTCTCATATGGTCCTCCTTTGTTTTACTGAATATGAGGATGTCATCTAAATAGACAACCAAAAATACTCCTATATATTCCTTCAAGACTTCATTCATCACCCTCATAAAGGTGCTTGGTACATTGGTAAGCCCAAAGGGCATCACTAACCATTCATATAACCCCTTTGTAGTCTTAAATGCAGACTTCCACTCGCCACCCTCTTTCATCCTAATTTGATAGTACCCACTCTTCAAATTAATTTTAGAGAAGTAATTAGCACCCCCAAACAATCCAACAAGTCTTCTATTCTAGGAATTGGAAATCTATACCTAATAGTTATCCTATTTATTTCCCTAGAATCAGTACACATTCTCCACTTACCTCCTTTCTTAGGATCCAACACCACTAGGAGAGAACATGGGCTAATGCTTTTCCTTATCAACCCTTGGTCCAAAAGCTCTTGGACTTGTCTAGCTATCTCCTTGTTTTTCTCTAGTGTCATCTTGTATGCAGCCTTATTTGGCAAAATTGCTACTGGTATGAAGTCAATTTGTTGAGTTATCTCCCTCTTGGGTGGAAGTGGGGCTGGTGTACCTTCACAAATAATATCCTTGAACTAGTCTAGCAGTTTTCTTACCTCATGTGGTATAGGTGCCTTCACATGAGACTCCTCCTCCTTTGCCTTTAGCAGGATTGCATAGCCAACTTCTTCTTCCTTCATATCTTTTAGGAATTCTTTCCCACTCAATAACATGGCACTGGATTATGTCTTCTCGATTGTCTCCTCCTCTAATATGGACTATATCTTGTAAGTGACCCCATCTTTCTTGAAAGTATACTTTTTATCCTTCCCATTATGGACTACATCTTTGTCATACTACCATGGTCTTCCAAGCAACAGATGGCAAGCATCCATTGGCAAAACATCACATAGTAATTTATCATGATACTTCCCAATAGAAAATTCCAGCCACACTTGTTCATTGACTAAGATGTTCTCACCCTTATTCAACCATGTGACTTTGTAAGGGCATTCATGTGGAATTTTAGTGAGCTTTACTTTCTCTACTGCCTATACTGATATTACATTATCTTTAGATCCTGAATCTATGATCACCTTACATACTTTTCCCATTATCTTTCACTTGACCCTGAAAAGAGCCCTTCTTTTCTTGTGTCCATCCTTAGTGGGCTCTTTAATTAGCATTCTCCTAGGCATCAAACTTTCACCTTTCTATGAATCCAGACTGACCTTTGAAAGCTTGGTGTTGTCCTCCTCTTGGACATAGTTGATCCTTTTTTCTCCTTATGAGGATGTTGGCTTATCTAGACACCTATATGTAAGGTTCCCCGACTCTCCACATTTGTAACATTTCATGGAAGAGAAACAAGATCCCCTTCAAAATACTCCTGTCCTTCCTCTACCACTATTATAAGAACCCCTTCCTCTACTACTAAATCCACCTCTATTACTTGACTCATGTCCTTGATCTACATATCTAGAGTCACCTTGACCCCTACTGTCATTGCCTCTACCACTTGAGCCTCCTCTATGGCCACCTCTATTATCTCTTCCCTTCCTCTACTTTTGGAGCTAGTATCTTGTCTTTTCTTTAGTTTCTCTTCCACCTTCAAAGCCATTTGAAGACAACTATGAATGGAGGTCAGGGTGAAAAGACTAAGATCTTCTTGGATGTTCCACCTTAATCCATTAAGGTATTTTTATCCCCATATAGACCCAAATTTAAATATTTAGAATTTGGGTCTCCTCCATGCCAATCATTTCTCAAATGGACTTTTTATTTGTTAAGCATAGTCTTGAACCCCTTCAAACTAAGTTAAAATTGGTTCAATTGGTTTAAACTTGTTCAATCAAGAGCATGTATGCATATTTTGTCTCATGATGGTTCAATGCAGTTTAGTCAAAATTGGTGAGGTTCCTAGAGGTTCTAACACCCCAAATCAGAGGATCAAAGATATAGGTTCGGTGATGCAAAGTTAAAAGAAGCACAAATTAGAAGTTTAAAGGGCATTGTTTCATCTATTATTAATTATTTATGGTGGGTTTGAAGGCTTTTGAGCCTCTTTTATGTTTAAATGATGTCTTGATACTCATCTTAGACATCGAGCTTCTTTCAAAGCTTTAAGAAAACATATTCCCATATGGTATCAAACCTCTAAGATGAATATATTCATGCAATTGGTGATGTGTAAAAGATATATGCAGACTATACAACTAAATGTCAACTCAGCTCTGGCATACCATAAGGAATGACAATGATTCACTTGACAAAATGTTGGTGTTTCTATATGTATAGAAATCAGAAAACTCATGAAGTTCATTTCATAAAGTGGTGCTAACACTTGACTTATCATAAAAATGTGGGGTTTGATTTAACATTAAAAAGGGGGAGGAGTGTAAACCTGACTCACTGACCAAAGCCTATTGATCGAGCCCTTTCCAGAATTGTATCAATTAGCGATCAATGAAAGTCCAATTGTTGCAATGCTCCATAACTTGTGACTAATAAAGAAAACACATGGTGGTGCTAATTTAGACATTGTTATAAGCTCTATGGGAAATAAGCATGTGGTAAATCTATCTTTGATGAACAGTTGGAAGTATTTGCAGTATATTTTGAAGAAAAATATGGAAGACATTGTTTTCATGCTTTCCAATTCCAATATTGGAATCAAAGTTATCGGGCACCTTAGTTTTAGGAGGGTAAATTCTGACATTCAAAGTTGACCTTATTGGTACATATGGTTAATGCTGATTATCAACGGTCCCGACAACCTGACCTGTGAGAAGTTAGAATATAGCCAGTCTGGATTTTGAACCCATCTAACTCTGCGTGTCTCCCAGCTAGAGAACATGAGCATACTTGTAAGATTGAGCAATTTGTTTCATCATAATAAGTAAAATTCATAGAGAATGGTATCAGCTTTGATGATACATACATCTTGGGTTGAAGCTTTAATGGACTATCAATCTAGTTCACCTTACCCAAATAGAGGAGAAATGCCATATATCATGCATACAGTCTTATCGGGTCCATCACTGGTAGAAGGTTGATAATGGAGAAATGGAGTATGGATCAAGGAATCATGCATGATACTTGTAGAATGTTTGATAACATGGTTATGAGTTGTTTGACAAAATGTCAACATGTTGGTAGCATTCGAAAGGCAGCGACATCTAATCATAATTCCTAGTATTGAAAAAAGTTTGAAACATAAAGGCATATGGTCGAAATGGGCTTGATATCCAACTTATTGATCAATGTTAGTAATGGTCTATATGTCACGGAGGTCTTTGAAATGCAGTCTTTGCGAGAACCCAAGTAGTCAGTACTTGACCAACCAATGAAGTTAAAAGTCTTCATATTCAAAAACTAGAATCAAATGCCGAATGACTATGCTCAGGATATTGATAAGATAGATTTCTACACTACTTACCATTTACTTTTTTAGATGGTAGTCAATATGCAACAATAGTTGTTTTGGTCAATCTCCATAGCTGTAGAACAGGGGATAATGATGCCATATTACTTATGGCACAACTATTTTTAAGTGCCAGATGTTGTGACTGCAGGAGTTCTTGGTAACACAAGTCATCATTTTAAATACCAATGGTTTGAATTAATTATTGATTCCAATATTTATAAGCATAAAAGGGCTAGGAAAGAAGGTTATCAGCTTGAAACTAAAAGGTAAATTGAAATGATTAATTACAATCATTTTCAAGAATTGGTTAAGAAAGGAACACAGAGGAGATTGAAAATTTGAATTTTGCACTTGATGATGAGGAAAGCACTGTGATGTCTTGATAATGAAGCCCATTGGTCTGCCCGAATGCCAAGTCAAAGGAATATAAAACTACTCCTTATGAATCTCAAGATATCGAGGGATACCTTCACTTTGGTCCATTATGCTGGCACCTAGCAGAAATCCTATGGTCGCGTGTTGGAGGAAGGGTAATGCACATCATTTGAAACACTTAATTAAAACATCATCCAACAATGTTTTAATATCTTAAAATGATATTTATCTCTCCTAACCAAAGAGTAGGTAGATGTTTATAGAGATGTGTTGAATATTTTAAAAGAAGACCAATTTCTCAAGAATTAGTTATGAAACTGAAAGGAGAGTTATTTGGAAATAGTTAAATATGCCCAAGAAAGAGGGAGAAGAGTTTCCAGTTTTTAGATTTTCTTGGGGGAGACTTGGAGCTACAACAGAATAAGAGCTGTGAATGTAGGAAGGAAAATTTCTTCCTCACTATAGACTTTGTGCTAAGGCGGGGTGAATGAAATTGTGTTATGATTGTAATGCAGGGAAAGGGATATTTTATTTTCAGATAGTGATCAATGTACAGGAAAGGCAGAATATTTGTTATTTTGTTGTGTTTAAAGAAGGGAAATATCAGCACACTAAAACTTTGAGTTTAGATGCTCATTTTCTGAATAATATTCATCTTGGAGTGATATTAGTTTTCTTGAATACATCTCTGTTACATTTGTTCATCAGCATGATCATCTTTGGCCTTTGTGCTCTAGTTTTTTCATGGTTTTGGAAAGAATAGTTTATCTTTCTCTCTTTGTTCTTTTAATAGTGCAGCATTTGGGTAAATGAGCTTTGTGTCATCTACTATTTATTTCATTTTAGTTAGTTAGATTCTTCACATCTATGTCATGTTTATGAATAGATGTTTGTAAGCCTTTATTGCTTTCAGGTTAAAAGCATTATCATTTACAGTTTAGTTGATTCATTGTAAATCCTACATAGGGATCTGTATCCGAATAATTCAGAGGGTGCTTACACTTTTCAATAGCGAAGTAACCCAACTGTTGTGTTGCAATTTGTCTTTCAGCCTTGGGTGTTTAGGAGTCATTTTGTGCAGGTGTTTTTAGAAGACAAATCTATTTACCAATAGATTTTTGGTGACTCTACTAGGGAAAGGAATCGCATTCTTAGTGTTTTATTTTCTCATAAATTTGAAGGTACCTCCCTGAGGATGGAGGTTGGCAGCTCTATTGAAGACGAATACCATGAGGTAGTTCAGAAATATCTAGAAGTTTTAAAAGATTGGGTTCCACCAAGAAGTGAAGATATCTCAGATTTTTTAATCTTTATACCACCATTTAGAGATAACCCAATCAGAGAAGTTACAAAAGACTTGGCAAGGGAAGTAGGATTTCTAAAATCCTTCTATGGTGTTGTCCTTATCAAGAGGAGATCTCCTATACAAGAACCAAAGGAACAAGAATGTGGATACAAGAAAGAAGAAGTTGGTAAAACAACATGTACAGAAGAAAAGAATTTTGAATGCAAAAAGAATGTCAGCTATAGTGATGATGATGACTTTTATTCTCAGTAAGCTGATTGCAGATTTGAAGAGCACAATAATGAAAGAGAGGAGACATGAGAAAAGTTTAATCCTTGTGCTGGTGCTGCCATAAAAGAATCAGATAGTGAAAGGAATGTGTGCATGGCTAAGGTAATGAATGATTTAACTGTGGAACCATTTATTTCTGACAGTAAAGATACACATCTCTTTTGTGTTTTTCCTGTTGTTGATCAAGAATTGATTGTTAATGAGTCAGAAATTAGAATCCATTCATTTTGTAAAGATAAGCCTTTAATTGATGTCATTCACCATCATAAATTATATAAGGGATGCCCTATTATAGATTTTATTCAATCCTCTAAAGAAATCATGCATAATGAGGATGAAGAAATAATTATTCAGCCCATGTAGTGTGTTATACTTATGTTCCCTCAAGAAGTATATGATAGGAGGTTGATCTTTGGTGCTGAGTTGATGCATCATGGTTTCTTTGTTCCAGCAGACTTCCATTTGTCTTGCATGTCAACTCTATTCTTGCAGCTATTTCAAAGACATGCATTCTTGTTTTGCAGTGGATCATACTTTTCTCAGCCCATTAATGGCTTCATTTGAGTAGCTAGATGCTTTCTTGAAGGTATGGGATATTTGCTATTGTAGACGTCCAAAAATATTAATATTATTATTAATATTAATTTCCTTCATATTCCTCTAACTATTTAATTTAAATCAATTAAATAGTTTCATTTACCAATAGTTTAAACACTATTCTAATGTATTTTAT
>MU225442.1:847658-863455 GCA_018584345.1 Thuja plicata
AAATTGTGTGTTTGAGAGAGCACACCCACATGCAATCCAAATAAGCAAATCAAAATGAGTAGATTAGGGTGCAATTCATTTACTCATTTTTAGCTTAATCTGATGTTATTTGGTTTCTTTGTTGTTAGCTTAATCTCTTACATGCTTTTCTTGTCATGATATGTTCTAACCAGCTAATGTTGCATGTTTGAGCTTGCTCCTAACAGATTGAAGGATTCCGTATACACAGCTATAGTTAGTTTCATAGGCTGTTAGTTTCTTTTTCCCGGCTTGCTTTTAGTTTAGGGGTTTTGTTTTGGTCTTTGCATTGCTCCCCTCTGCCTTCACTGCAAGAAGCTCCCTATGCTTATTGTTTTGACTCTATCGCCCAATGGTTTCTAAGGAACTTGTCTTTTCCCAGAGATTGTTGGAGTTCTCTATTTTTGTGCCAAAAATAGTCCCCCTATAGAGCCAATGTTAGCCCCATATAGACCCAAATTTAAAAATTTAGAATTTGGGTCTCCTCCATGCCAATCATTTCTCAAATGGACTTTTTATCTGTTAAGCATAGTCTTGAACCCCTTCAAACTAAGTTAAAATTGGTTCAATTAGTTTAAACTTGTTCAATCAAGAGCATGTATGCATACTTTGGCTCATGACAGTTCAATGTAGTTCAATCAAAATTAGTGAGGTTCCTAGAGGTTCTAACACCCCAAATTAGAGGATCAAAGATATAGGTTCGGTGATGCAAAGTTAAAAGAAGCACAAATTAGAAGTTTAAAGGGCATTGTTTCATCTATTCTTAATTATTTATGGTGGGTTTGAGGGCTTTGAAGCCACTTTTATGTTTAAATGATGTCTTGATACTCATCTTAGACATCGAGCTTCTTTCAAAGATTTAAGCAAATATATGCCCATATCGTATCAAACCTCTAAGATATAGATATTCATGCAATTGGCGATGTGTAAAAGATATATGCAGACTATACAACTAAATGTCAACTCGATTCTGGCAGACCATACGGAATGACAGTGAGTCACTTGACAAAATGTTGGTCTTTCTATATGCATAGAACTCAGACAACTCATGAAGTTCATTTGATAAAGTGGTGCTAACACTTGACTTATAATAAAAATGTGGGGCTTAATTTAACATTAAAAAGTGGGAGGAGTGTAAACCTAATTCACTAACCAAAGCCTATTGATTAGGCCCTTTCTAGAACCATATCAATTAGCGATCAACTAAAGTCTAATTGTTGCAATGCTCCATAACTTGTGACTAATGAAGAAAACACACGGCGGTGCTAATTTAAACATTGTTATAAGCTTTGTGGGAAATAAGCATGTGGTAAATCTATATTTGATGAATAGTTCGAAGTATTTGCAGTATAATTTGAAGAAAAATATGGAAGACATTATTTTTATGCTTTCAAATTCCAATATTGGAATCAAAGTTATCGGGCACCTTAGTTTTAGGAGGGTAAATTCTGACATTCAAAGTTGACCTTGTTGGTACATATGGTTAATGCTGATTATCAACGGTCCTGACAACATGACCTGTGAGAAGTTAGAATATAGCCAGTCTAGATTTTGAACCCATCTAACTCTGCGTGCCTCCCAGCTAGAGAACATGAGCATACTTGTAAGATTGAGTAATTTGTTTCATCATAATAAGTAAAATTAACAGAGAATGGTATCGGCTTTTATGATACATACATCTTGGGTTGAAGCTTTAATGGAATTTCAATCTAGTTCACCTTACCCAAATGGAGTAGAAATGCCATATATCATGCATACAGTCTTATCAGGTCCATCTCTGGTAGAAGGCCGATAATGGAGAAATGGAGCATGGTTCAAGGAATCATGCATGATACTTGCAGAAAGTTTGATAACAGGGTTATGAGTTGTTTGACAAAATGTCAAGATATTGGTAGCATTCGACAAGCAGTAACATCTAATCATAATTCCCAGTATTGAACAGAGTTTGAAACATAAAGGCATATGGTGGAAATGGGCTTGATATCCAACTTATTGATCAATCTCAGTAATGGTCTATATGTTGCAGAGGTTTTTGAAATGCAGTCTTTGCGAGAACCCAAGTAGTCAGTACCCGACCAACCAATGAAGTTAAAAGTCTTCATATTCAAAACTTGGAATCAAATGCCAAATGACTATGCTCAGGATATTGATAAGATAGATTTCTACACTACTTACCATTTACTTTGTCAGATGGTAGTCAATATGAAACAACAGTTCTTTTGGTCGATCTCCAAAGCCGCATAGCAGGGGATAATGACGCCATATTACTTATGGCACAACTATTTTTAAGTGCCAGATGTTGTGACTGGAGGAGTTATTGGTCGCACGAGTCATCATTTTAAATACCAATGGTTTGAATTAATTATTTTTTCCAATCATTTTAAGCCTAAAAGGGCTAGGAAAGAAGGTTATCAGCTTGAAACTAAAAGATAAATTGAAATGATTAATTACAATCATTTTCAAGAATCGATTAAGAATGGAACACAGAGGAGATTGACAATTTGAATTTCACACTTGATGATGAGGAAAGCACTGTGATTTCTTGATAATGAAGCCCATTGGTCTGCCCGAATGCCAAGTCAAAGGAATATAAAACTACTCCTTATGAATGTCAAGGTATCGAGGGATACCTTAACTTTGGTCCATTATGCTGGCAACTAGCAGAAATCCTATGGTCGTGTGTTGGAGGAAGGGTAATGCACATCATTTGAAACACTTAATTAAACCATCATCCAACAATGTTTTAATATCTTAAAATGATATTTAGCTCTCCTAACTGAAGAGTAGGCGGATGTTTATAGAGATGTGTGGAATATTTTAAAAGAAGACCAATTTCTCAAGAATCAGTTATGAAACTGAAAGGAGAGTTATTTGGAAATAATTAAATATGCCCAGGAAAGAGGGAAAAGAGGTTCTAGTTTTCAAATTTTTATGGGGGAGACTTGGAGCTACAGCAAAATAAGAGCTGTGAATGTACGAGGGAAATGTTCTTCCTCACTGTAGACTTTGTGCTAAGGGGGGGTGAATGAAATTGTGTTCTGATTGTAATGCAGGGAAAGGGATATTTTATTTTTAGATAGTGATCAATGTACAAGAAAAGCATAATCTTTGTTATTTTGTTGTGTTTAAAGAAGGGAAATGTTATCACACTAAAAATTTGAGTTTAGATGCTCATTTTCTTATTAATATTCATCTTGGAGTGATATTGGTTTTCTTGAATACATCTATGTTACATTTGATCATCAGCATGATCATCTTTGGCCTTTGTGCTCTAGTTTTTTCATGTTTTTGGAAATAACAGTTTATCTTTCTCTCTCTGTTCTTTTAATAGTGTAGCATTTGGGTAAATGAACTTTGTGTCATCTATTGTTTATTTCCTTTTAGTTAGTTAGATTCTTCACATCTATGTCATGTTTATGAATAGATGTTTGTAAGCCTTTATTGCTTTTGGGTTAAAATCATTATCATTTATAGTTTAGTTGATTCATTGTAAATCCTACATAGGGAGCTATACCTAGATAATTTAGAGGGCGCTTATGCTTTTCAATAGCAAAGTGACCCAACTATTGTGTTGCAATTTGTCTTTCAGCCTTGGGTGTTTAGGAGTCATTTTGTGCAGGTGTTTTGAGAAGACAAATATGTTTACCAATAGGTATCTTGCCACTTTAATGCTCTCTATCTCTTGGATTCTTGATCTAAGCCAAATTTTTTGATATTCTTCAGTATAGGCTTCCACATCTAGGTCTTTTTGCCTAAGATTTTTCCTCTTCTTATGTAGTTGGATGTCATAATCCTCTTGAAGATAATACTCCTTCACTTTTTCCATCATTGTCTTCCAATTTTTTATGGGCTTATTTCCCTCTTTCTCTATTTCTTCCTGCAATAAATTCCACCATCTAAGTGCTTTCCCTCTTAGCCTTTACTTGGCTATCTTCACCTTTTGGGCTTCTATAATTCCATCACACTCAAAGTGATTCTCCATCTCTTCAAGCCATTCCATAACCAACTCTGTATCCATATTACCAGAGAACACTAGCATTCCTTCTAGAGCCTTCCCACTCAGTGCTTTGAGTTCTTTGAGGAATGGTTCCTCAGGTAGAAGAGGATCATGCTCTAGTTCTACTTCCTCTTCCAATGGAGATTTACATTTATCAAACCCTCCATGCACTTCTCTCAGTTTGTTGGCTATCTCTACAAACCTCTGCCATTTTTATCTTCATTTCCTCCATTACTTCTTCAAGAAGCATATTCTTGATTTGTTTCTCTAACAAATATTTGGCCAACTTTGCATTGGTCACCATCCTAGACTCACCTATGGACTCACTCCAATCTGACATACACCAATTCAATCACCCAAGCCTTTCAATGGCTTTGATACCAATTTGATGAGGAGTTCCTTCTCCTAGAGCGTCTATCTCTTTCCAAGACCTTCACTGGGTCTTCCTTAAGGTTTCTCTCTCTCTCTCTCTACCCTAGCTTAGAGGGTTCTTTTCTAATCCTCTAACTCACTAGGAACTTCCCATCAACTTCAAACTTAACTCCTTACTCTCCTCTTAGCTTTCTTGCAAGTGCTTCACCCTGATGGTGTCAACTTCCTAAGGTTGGGCATTCCTACTCTCCTAAGGTCAAATTACACTCATATGGATCCAACTTGCTAGACCCTTCAACCATTTTCCAATCGAGACCCACAAATCCAACTCTTTGGCCTTGTAGCCTTTTTAGGCCTATTAGCCCTCCAAAACACTGAAAATGTGTTCTTTCTTCCACAAACCCTTAACAACCCCCCCCAAAAATTGGATATTCTTTGTGTTTTTTTCCTCCCCTTGAAGATTTACTATGTCTCAATTCCTAATGGTGTCCGTACAGTAGTTTTCTAATAAACCCCTAAAAATAAGGGTTTTGGAGACATGTAGACTGGTTTGGTAACTTGATCTTCTTTATTTGATCAGTTTGACTCCTTGGAACTTCTCCCTCCACTAGAAGGTTTGAACCACATGCCTCCTCACTTCTCCAAACTTTATTGGCTCATACCGATCAAACTGCAATCTCCATTTCCATTGTCTTGTTAGGTTACCCTAGCCAGAATGCTCACCACTCACCTAGGGCCTGAATGTTCTCGAGCCTTCCCTGCACTCACACACTCCAAAATCCATATCTACATAGTATATACAAGGTCCTATTGGATTCCAATTTCTCATGGAGTTTGAGCCACATGAACTCCAAAGAAACCCATTATTTACATAACTAGACCAAAACTAGCCAGTAAACTTGCAAAACACAAATAATTTGACAAAACTTAACTAGAATGTATAAAATAACAAAATAAAACCACAAAAATCTTGGAAAATACATTTCAAACACTATCCAATCATTCATCTAGTCCATTCAATCCAATAAAGTGATGGATGATGGCTCTGTAAACAATTTACATTGTAAATTGGTTCTTCCTTGCAATCAATCCATACAATATGAGAACTAACTAAAAAATTAGGGTTGGATTCACATTATATACTCCTATCCCATCTGTCTAGACCATTTGGTCAGGATTTGGGCACATTAATGGCAGATTCCTAAAATCTAGGAAATGTTGTCATGACAACTTTGATAACTTTTGTCAAAATTGCCATTTTCACAACTTGAGTGTCCTAATTGGTTCGAAACTTTACCAATTGACCTCAAATGGTTAGAAAACAACAAAACATTAAAAATATTCCCAATTTGGGACTTTGGTCAACTCTTTGACTTTTGAGTTGACTTCTAGGCTTTAAACTCCTAGAATCAACTAGACTCAAACAACACAACTCTAATGTTTCCAAACCTAAACCACACCTCAAAAACACACTAGGGACTTTATGCTTAGTCCTTATTCATGGATGGTTGGCCAAATCAACCTACAAGCCAAAATTGATTAAGATCTTTCAATAGACCTTAAGGGTGCTCCTGCACCAGTTGGGTAATACAGAAAGAGCCTTAGATATAACACAGACAGATGCCACCGCTCAACATAGTAGAGCATATTATTATTAGACCTTATATGTCTCAGTATTACCAGATCCTATGGTGAGAGTTATTCATTTTACATGAGTAGTAGCATATTTAAAGGGTGGCAGGCCGAGTATACCAGATTTTCCTTCCCATGGACTACCAAGGGATGATACAACTAGCCAGTCTTGATGGATTTGAGATATTATCTACACTTTGATGATGATGATTATGATTATGATATACTAATATTGATATATTTGTGATCTAGCATGATTTTTGCTCAGTTTTTGGATGATGTATCTCATGGATATTATTCTTTATATGATGATATTATCATGTTTTGATCTCATTGTAACTTCATCACTGATATTTTATTCTTTATGAGATGACTATGGTTATTATATGAGAACGCCCTTTGATTTCATTATTCTACTAATGGAAATGTATGGATGCATTTTATTTTTGATGTTTTTGATGCATAGATATGATGTTAGATTTATGCTATGGATCCATATGTATGAATTATATTGATAGTTTATGAAATGCAAATGTGGATGCAAATGATGATTTTTATTTCAGTGATTTAAAATACTGAATCATAAGAGAAATAATATCTTGTTGAATGTTTTGAAGTTTTATTTTCCCTCTTTTAGATGTGTGTTATGATAAAATTTCACAGCATCATTTCTTATAAAAGCTATGAAAATCCTAGAATGAAATGCAACTAAAATGAAAATACAACTTCCATTTTAATGTCATTGATTTTGTTCTTTTGTCTCATCATTGAACTTTTTGGGGACCCCTTTTTGGACACAACCAATATTGATATACAAGTAATCCTATTATTATGAATATCACCATTCTTAGATACAAGTACATACAACCATCACTGTTGGCTAAGTAACTATGATAATATGAGTATGACTTGGGTAAAATTTTTGATTTAGTACAACCACCATTAATAATTGATTTATTCTGATTATATGAATACTAATTGAGTTTAGTTTTGATATTGCAGTTTGGCATAAGCATCAAGATATAATAGATCATGATTTTTGGAGTACCAATTGCATTAACAAACACACAAGAAAATAAAATAAAATACCATATACCTTCCTTGATGTTCTAATACAAAGAAAATATGATAATGAACAATTGATAAGGATAGCAATCCAATCTAACATAGGTGTTTTCTTTGGTCTCAGAATCAAAGCCTTTCATGTAGCTTTAGATTTGTCATAATAGACCTTGTCAAAAACCAATTTCAATCACAAGAAGAAGTCAAAGACGATATCATGACCCCTATCCTCATGTTTCTATCTTAATAGAGTATCACTAAAACATTCAAGAGAAGTATGCTAAGCCAAAAATCTGATAAAGAACAAAAAATCATTCAAAGAAAAGTATCCCAACTCATTCATTGTTTCTCTAGTACTGATACATCATAGAGTTACTTAGAAGTCAAAATTAATGCAAGCATAGGACATGACTGATCATTTATGCAGTTGTGATGTTGATTAATAGATTGAATCTGATCATGTTGATAACAGGATGAGTGTTTAGGAAACACTATTTTTTTTGTTGATATGAGATTTGATTTGATCAGTGGTATTGAGAAATACCTTTGTTTGGTTGTTCGGTTGGGGTGGTGTGAAGAAACACCTTTAATTGATTGATGTGGTATTGAGAAATACCTTTGGTGAATTGATTGTCATGAAGATGTTTGAGATTTTGTTTGTTCACAAGAAAGATAAGATTTAATTCCAAACCATGGCAGTGATAGGAAACATATATAGAAATCAACTAGGAATGTGTTCTTTCTTGCCTTGGCTCATAGGTCTTGAAGCACTTGTTGAAGGTTATCAAAGTTTTGATAGACCACACAATGAGCTGATGAAACGGTGTATGTTTAGTAGGTTTAGAAGATTTTTAAAAGATTACCAATTCTCAAGCATGATCACATTTGTGTGTCCCCAATGTTTGGAAAGGTGTAAGGAAATAAAGAAGTATTGATAGATTAGAAGTGGATCAAAAATGGTGGATGGAGTGGGTGAATTCCAACTTCAAGGACAGTTTCCTCAAGATTATCCAAGCTATGGAAAAAGAATTTAGCTATGTAGGCTCATGAAGCGGTGCTTAATACCATATAGGATAATGACCTGTGTCATGAAAAGCTTGTTGGATAGTCTGTAGTCCAAAAGTGTGGACATGTCAAGAGAGTTATAAGAATTTTTTTTTCAATTTTGATCAAGACCAAGGGGTCAACTAGATAGGATAGTGATGAGATAGCATGATCAGGATAAGGAGTGATGGAGGTATAAGTGAATGTTTGGATTATGGAAGGAATACTAAGAGATAGGAAGGATAGGCTTGGGATAAGAAAGATCACGATAGGATATCATGGATGAGAACAAGTGAATAATTCGATGGAAAGGATAATGGATATCAGGAAACATATGTGTTCATGTATAGGCTCAACCTTGTCAAGATCACTAGAATGAACATGGATGTGGATGGGCTAGCTGGATGGAAAATATGATGGATAAGATAACATGGAAGGACCTTACCCCCAAGTGAAGATTGCAAGTAGGAGGAATTACGCATGATGCCTATTTGCCAGGTTTCCATCATCATACTTATCCAAGGCACCATAAGAAGTGGTTTTGACCATAGGATTGATTGATTTCTCTTTTATTTTCTACCAAGGTGTCTGTTTACTAGTTTTTTACCAAGGCACTTTTACTCTTTTTCAATTTCTTTTTTTTTTCTTTTTTATGATTTTTAGGGAGGAACTTATGCCTCTTGCTCTTTGGATAGTGCCCCCTCGAAGTATATGCTATGATAGGATAGGGAACCTGAAAGTATGCTCAAAGATTTCGATAGGGTGTTGATAAGGGTATGAAATGGAGGATAACGAAGATGATAGCCAATAATTTATGTGATGGATTAGATGAGAGGAATGAAATGAAATGGGATGGATGGGATGTAGGGACCTAATATAGATGGATAGTAGGTAGGTGTATGATATTTGGTAGGGTATTGAAATTTTTTTGTAAGAATAGGTGGAAACATTGGCAAGATCAACATCAACACACATCTTGAAGGACTGTGTCATGGTAGAGGAAAAATGGATGAAATAGATTGAGGTTTTGATGTGGGAAGAGATATAGATCTTGGTACACAAGGACACAAGATGGATGAAGGTGTATTCATGGTAATGGATTTTAGGACATGAGAATCCATTATAGGTTTAGAAAATAGAAAATATTTGAAAGTATATGGAGTGGAAGCCTTTGGAAGCTTGGATGTACACAATGATTTTGCATTCAATTATTTTAAGAATGACTTGGGAATCCACATATCTTTTGATTTTTCAATGTTTTTGGATGCTTTATCATTGACTTATTAAATGACGGATTTTGGAACCCACATTTTCTTTGATTTTCTCCTTTTATTAGTGGACCTTTGTGGTCTCTTAAATATTTCCTTTTTCTTTGTGTTCACATGTCTATTGGATTGGACATAGCAATCCATGTATGTAAGTGGATTCTTGGAGTTCTGATTTCTTTGTTTAATATCCAAATTACTTCCAAAAGACTTGGTAATTGTCGATGATTAAGGTTTATATAGATTGGTTGATATGGAGGGTTCAACAATGCATGTTTTTTTTTTTATCTTGATAGGAGATAGGGTAAGTGGATGAAAAGCTTGGAGTGACAGGAATAGTGGATGGAGAGATGTATGGACCCAATATAGATGGAAGGTTTGAAGATTTTAGTTCTTGGACATAGGGACCAAGAATAGATTTGGAGGATGGAGAAGGCTTATTCTTGTGTGTAAATGGAGGAATATAAGGTGTGAAATGAGTATCAACATATTTAGAGTGAGCTTCTTGACCAAGGATCTTTTGTTTAGAATTCGTCTTTATACCCATATGCTCATGAGAAAATTTGATAGGAGTAACTTTGATAGGAACCACTGATGCTTGAGGTGACTTATTGTCATGTAAGGGTTTTGGAGGAATAATGGTTTCTTGAGGTGAATATGGAGGAGTATGGGAAGAATATTATGGGATATACTGATCTTGACCTTGAGCTTTGCATAATGCAAGAAGATCACCTTGATCTTTATTTTCAATAGGATTATTAGAATTAGATGGACTACTGAGATCTTTCTTAAGAGATGGAGGGATATGTATCTCTTGAGAGGGAGGGATATCTTCTTGGAAGAAATAAAAATATATGAGGGAGTCAACTTCAAATTGTAGGGATATGGGACCTTCATCAAATGTTGGAGGGAATAGGATAATATCTTGATCTTGATCATTAGTAAGACTTATTTCTTCATACTTTGTATTATCCTCTTGACATGGATCCACTTCAAAGGAAAAGACACAAGTTTTAATCTTCACGAGGGATTATTGAAGGGTTGTTGAAGAATCATTCATAATAGGCATTGAAGCAAATGGAAGCTAAGGGTCTTGGATATTAGAAGCATGGAATATAATTGCAAAAAGATGTAGATTAGCTTGGATTTCTTTTAAAGGAAGTTCTTTAGGGTAAACATAGTTAGCAAGAAAAGAATTAGGTTCTTTGTTTGATTGAGGTAATGTGGATAGCTATGAATCTTTGTGAGATGGCGGAATGTGGAAATAATTACAAGTTTCATGTGGATGATTTGTAGACATAGGTTCATGATTTTGATCATGCTTGGGAGTAGTATCTTCATTTGATGATTCATTACCATCTTCAATTTTGATTATGGCATCATCAATTAGATCATGGATTTTATGTTTTAACTCCATACAATTTGAAGTCTTGTGTTCATTATTTTGATGATATTCACAATAGGTACTCACAAATGACATTACACATCAAGTGATTTGAGGAAATGTGATGAGATTGTTTTCAATAAGCTCTTCCAATGTTGATTCATAAGATTGTCCCAGAGGACTAAATGCTCTATCCCTTGGACATTTAAATTCACTTGAACTCTCCCATGATATGTTGGATTCAAGATTCTGATGATTTTTATCAAAAATAGGATTTACATGATGCTGTGAAATAACCTCTTGATCCAAGATAGAATTTCCATAAGTAGGTCTCTTCTTACTTGAATAATATGAAGACATGTGTGAATCATGATCATAGAGAAGCATAAATATTGATCTTAGTCAAGACCCATTTGATTATGTATGGTTTTCTTCCTTTAAGTCTTGAATTTTAGATTTCAAAGCTTGCATTTTATTAGATAGGTATTTAATGAGAATCTCTTCTTCCTTTTTGTTAAGACCATAAAATTTAGCCCATATTTTTTTAGCCATTGTAAGATTTGAGAATTCCTAGTTAGCAAAGATGAGAAACCTATCACCTATAGTTTCAATGTTTGATATACTAGCTTCACAATTGGTCAAAGTTTGGTGAAAAGTTGTTGATGTAGTTTTGATCATGTTTGAGATCTTGATGAAGGTTAGATTGACCTTGATAGTGATCTCTAAACACAAAGAGGGTTGATATGACCAATTTGAAAGTAGTGTTAATTGATTGAAACCAAGAGTAAATAGTTTGATCTCCTAGGAACTACGGTTTGATTTGAGCACTTGTGATGTTTGGACTAGAAATAGATGTTTTAGAACCTTCACTATTGAAGTGATTTTGATGTGAATAACAAAAAAATGACCTTTCCTTTGACCAAAAAGAATACAATAACTAAGGACAATGTTTTAGGACCAAGGTTTTTGAGAAAAGTGTTTGGGTAATTTTGCGAGAACTTGTGTGCCAAGGTTTCAACCACCATTTGAAAAAGATTGCCTATTTTTGAAATGCTTCCAAAGTGTATTTTTTTTTTTTGAAATATATAATTTAGTTACACACACAGGCAAAGAAAAGTGATTTTGTCATGTTTTGAAAAGGATTGTTTGTTTTTAGAATTTTGTGATTATGAGGGTACAAACATGCACTATCCCTACAAAATTGGCATAGCATGAAAATCCTTTCTCATAAAATTAGATACACACCCAAATACTAATCCGAATATGGCCATCACCAACCATGAAATGGCTCCAGTCATGATGCCATATTATTCTATTCCAAATGCAAATGGGGGCTCGATGTGACGAGTATTTTGGGGCAATTACTTTTTTCCTTGCTCAAGGAATATCACCTTTCAGGGGTAATCAGGGTAGCTTTTAATCTTAGAGTGTCTAGTAAGGTTATCCATTCAATTGTATCCTCTACATCCGCACAAGTGAAATTTAGGCGTATAGACCCATAGAGTGTTTTGACAAAAGTGGTCATGTAAACGTGATTAAGACCCTTATGCTGCACTTAAGTTAGACATGAGCCGAGTATAAGCTCAAATGCCAATCGAATCTGCAGGATTTAACCCGAAAGAGTAAATTTGATTAAGGTGAGTTGGAGTGGTGTGGCTCACACCTCATTCTCATGTGTGTCTTCCCGGGAGATTATTTCCTCACCAAAGGCCCAGTTAAAGGATAAAACAATGAAAGAGGATTAGCGTTGAAAAGAGATAAAGATTTGTGATTTTCCCTAAGGGAAAAGAGCATACTCTCCTACTCAATGACATTTTCTCCTATCAAGATCTCTAAACAATATTTATTCCCTCAAATCAAAAATTAACCTTCAATTTCACTTTTGGGTTTGTGATTTTACCAAAGGGAAAAGAGCATAATCCTCTAATGAAATCAAAAATTAATTATAAAACTTGATATTAAAATGCCTAACAAGATTATTTATAAAACACTTTGCATGTGAAAATAAATTGTTCATTCCTTCAAATTTTTACACTAGACTTAATTCAAGGTTTGAGTTTATAATTTTCCCAAAGGGAAAAGAGCATAATCTTCTATCTGAATTATGAAATGCAAAAAATTGTGTTATATCATAGATAAATTTGTTTGATTCTTTTCATTTGGAAACCTACAAAAAATTCATTAGTATTTTCTCTCCCTGGAAATCTTTGACAAAAGACCTGAAAAACATGTTAGGCTACTAAAAATATGATCAAAATGAAAAACACAACCAAGTTATGATGTTAGCAATTAAATGCGTCAAAGAAAATACTTCGTGTTTCTTCTCTCTAGTTTTCATACGATAAAATAGAGACCTAAAATGATAATTCCTGAAAATGAGAAAGATTTTACCAGAGACGATAAACTTCATGGGAAATGTTAAAGCTTTTACTATAGATGATAAAGAGCACATGAAACGATAAATTATTCACCAAAGATGCATTAAAGGAAAAAGTATACCTCCCATAGATGATACAAAGGTAGCAACAGATGATATGAAATTTCTGGGAAGGATGACAGAATTACTGCAGACAATAAAGAACTCTCGAAAGCGATAAAAGAAATGCCAAAAATGATAGACTGCCTCCATATTTGAAAAATGTTAAGAACAAAGAGAATAATTTTGTAAAAAAATAGCAATCTTCCCCATGGTGGCCACCAAAATGTGATGTGTAAATTTGTATCTGCAAGTATACTGCACACAAACAGTCAATAACTTATTATATCCAAGGTTAGTAAAATCAAATTAATGAAATCAATGAAAAACCTTATGAAATCAAATTATTTCTTCCTAGACATGAAGATCCTACTGTAATTTTAAAATTTATCTTAGATTAAGCACATTAGATCATAGAATTGACAATCATGAAATGGAAGATTCATTATAAAATGCCTAAAATGCTCAAGAACATGTTCAGTAATGCATCATTTAGATCAAATTCTACAAATTAAACTAGATTAGCTTGCTAAAAGATGAACTAGATTAGCTAGAATGAAATTGACATTATTTCTATGCTTAAATTCTCTATGCTCCTATCTCAAATGAGCTTAGAAAGGCTTCATTTATAGATTTTTCTTGGAGGGAAAAGGCTCCAAATTTGAATTTGAATTTGATGGTTGAGAGGCATCCATGAGGGATGGTTGAGATGCAACTTTCCTTGATCCATGTGAACACCTTTCATTGGTTAGAGGTTTAACTATTGAGGCATTTTGAAGGAATATTAATAACTTGAATTAATTAATTCCTTTCAATTAATTTTCTTAGTGATGTATTTAATTTTTTGATTTCATTTAATTCATTAAAGGTTAATTGAATAATTAATGACTTTAGAAGAAGGCCTCTTGGTGAGTGATCTTGGATTATTGATTTTTGATCAATTATATGCTTAAACTGATCTAGTTTAATTATATAATTTTTATTAGCTTTAAATTGGTAGTCTCGATTAGGACCCGAGAGACTTGATTTTAGATTAGGGCTTCTGAGTTTATTAGACCATTTTTAGGTGATTATAATTGGTCATAACTTAAAAGGCCTTACAACTTGACATATTGCATGTAATTAATTTTTAGAGATAATATTAGCTGATATAGTTGTTATATAGGTTTTTGTTTTGTTTTTGGTATTATTCTTATGGTTAGATGGAAGTTTGGGCACTCTTTTATTGGAACCTCCCATCTTGACTACATCATAATGTAATGTGCAAAGAATAACATCTTGGGAACTTAACTAGTTCTAGTTTCATCTGTAAAAAATATTCTTCTGAAATGATTTTAGATCTAGTTAATAATGATTTGTGTGGTCCAATGAGAACTCAGAGTTACAATGCTGATATATATTTTTGGAAATAATAGGTACTAAGAGTGGGGATAAACCAGGACTAATAAATTTTTTAGACTTCTATTATTTACCTTTGAATAGCAGCAAAAGAAAGTTCCAGAGTATGTAGCATAAAACTATAATTGTAAAGTAAAAATATAGTGAATGAAATGATAACACATGCACATTCATAAAATTTAGATTTTTATTATGGAAACCCTTGGTTTGAGGGAAAAAAAATAGTGGGGATGACACCCACAATCTTCTCACTATAGTAGAAAAGAGTGCTCTATTACGATCTTATAATATGTCACTTTCTAGGTGACTCACCCTATTAGCAATGATTGATACCTTGTTAGAAGTATCTAGAGTTCTATTACAGACTACCTTGTTAAAGGATTTTACCCCAGTATTATAGTGTTCACCCTGTTAAGGAATTTACAAAAATGGTCTTGTGCGAGACTACACGGTTAAGAGATTTTATCTTGTTGCAACTGTTAGGAATACAAAAATAGAATTGACCTGTGAAATGAACTCATGGATGCTAATCAAATCCTTTTCTCCATTATTTCTTTGAACTCTACCTTGGAACTTCTCTGTAATCTTCCATGCAATCATTGTTCAAGACCTAACACTTAAAACAATCTTCACAATTTTTTATTGTCTTCAATAGTAGCATCTATCATCTTATAGCCTTTACCTTTCATTAAAAACTTAATTAGGGTTTTTCTTCACTCCAAAATTCCTTTCTCAATTTAAACCAAATCATAAAAACTTTAAGTTTTTATATCCAATATGAATTATTTGTTCAATATTATTGATCGTAATGTGCCTTCAATTTGTAATCAGATATGTTCACAACTATAATGAAATTGATTTATTCAAATTTTGAAATAATGTACTATGGTTTTCTGATGCAAGGAGGGTAGGAAAAATAGGGCCCAAGGCACTCATAGCTATCCAAACCAACATTAAGAACAACACAGAAGAAACAACACAAAAATGGAGAGAAGAAACAACAATACTTTATATTATTTCATGAAACTCATTACATGTCGAGTTGTAAGGCCTTCCCAGTTTCATCCATATACATTCATATGTTTATAAAATCGTCTTGTTAAATGTGAGGTCACAGACCTGGCATTCAGATCTGCTAACCCTTAATCT
>MU225442.1:866038-879920 GCA_018584345.1 Thuja plicata
CCTTTCTCTGGGACATCTCTCTGCTTTATGTTTTGGGTACCTGATCAGGCCTAGTTGCCGGGACCCTTCTTTCCTGCTTTCTGCAGTAGTTTAGCAGTTTTGCTTCTCCCTAAGTTACACTTAAGGGTGGGTGTTAGAGTAATCTTTAGTAATTACTCCTTGTACTTAAGTTTCTCTTAGGCAGTTTAGTTAGACTTAGGAAAGTTTCCTTTTCTGAGTTAGTTGCCCGTTTAGGGTTTCGACATCCTTTATAAGGATTGTCCTCTTTGTATTTCATAAGGAGTTTGTAAATCATTTATTGTTGAATATAGAAATCATTTCTGTCAACATGGTTTTTCATTCTCTGGCCTATCGGCCGCCATAGCTTCGGATCCTTCTCTCTTCTGTCTGTTTCATTCTGTCTTTGTAATGGTCTTGCATGCAGGTGATCTTGGTTGCATTGCATCTCAGCAATCTCAACACAAGTAACTGCTCCTGAGCACTGAGAAAAATTGTTATCAAGCACTTTACTGAGGAGCTCCTACAAGCTACCAAATGAAGAAAAAAATATTTTTAGTTGATCGACATTGCCAAAGAACCCAAGATGCTCCTACATCAGACACTTGGGGTTGAAAGAAATGATTCTCCAAATCATATGCCAGGTACAACCTGAACTGAATCCATCTTATATTGAGAGATGAGTCCTCCAACGGTATATTCTTCCATTTTATCAGATATTCCATGTATTCTTTTCCTCTTGTACTTCTGCCAACTCTCTATTTCAAAATCTGCTGAACTTCCTCTATCTGTTTCTTAGGATAATCACTCAGTACGGTCACTTTTTCATTAGGTTCATGATACTCAAACAAGTCTAAAGTATTGAGTATAGGTGATATATCCATTTCATCAGGTGATTATACCTTATAAGAATTTTCACTATCAAATCTTCTCAATATTTTGCAAGGACCAAATTTCTTCATCTTCAATTTCCATATGTTCCAATAGGAAATTTGTCTTTCTGTAAAAGAAACATTACTGCATCACCAACTTAAAAAGTTTAATGTGTCCTTGATTTATCTGCACTATCCTTATATTTTTGATTATTATGTTCCAACTTATGTTTTACATCGTCATGCAATGTCTTCATAAACTCAGCAAACTTTTCTACTTCAACACTTCTTTCTCTTCTCCAACAATGTCTCTCAAGTTAGATATACCTCTTGGTTTTGTGCCATTAACAATCTCAAAAGGCTTATTTCCAATACTTCTATTTACTAAAGTATTATATGAGAATTCTTCTTGTGACAATATTGCATCCCAATTACTCAGTGTGTCTCCAACTAAGCATCTTAAAAATTACCCAAAATTTTGTGTACAACCTCTATTTGTCCATCAGTCTGTGGATGAAATATAGAACCATACCTCAACTCGGTGTCCAACTTATTCCAAATTTTTTTTCCAAAAATAGCTGACAAAATTACTATCTCAGTCATAGATGATACTCCTTGGTAATTCATGCAATATGACAATCTCCTTAAATAAAAGCACTGCTATATGTACTGCATCTGATGTTTTTCTACGTGGTATGAAATGTGTCATTTTAGAAAATCTATTCACAATAAAATATATGGAATCATTACCTCTTGTTGTCCTCAGTATGCCATGAAAAAAATCCTTGTTGATATCACCACAAGGTTTCTTAGCAACATAAATCGATGTCTAAAATCTAGTATTTTTCAACTTGACAAACTCCACAATTTTTCACAAATTTATGAACATCCTTATAAAATTGAGGAATAAAATACCTTTTGATGACTAAATTCAATATTTTATCAATACCAAAATGTCAAGCCAAACAACTAATATATTTTTTTCTTTATCAAATTAGTTCTCATAGATCCTCTTGGTATGCACAACTGAATACCTTTGAAAAACATACCTTCTTGAATGAAATAGTCTTCATACTTGGTTGATTTAGAATAGGTGCTCTGCACACTCTCTACGACTAAGGAAAATCAGACTCATTCTGATACAAATGCTTCATGTAATCAAAACCAAGAACCTCAATTCTCATTTCAGTCAACATAGATCTTCTTCTACTCAATTCATCAACAACTCGGTTAGAAATTCCACTCTTATGCTTTATCAAAAATGTGAAACTCTGCAAATACTCTACTCGTTTCATATGTATTTGATTCTATTTGTTCTACCTACCCAAATATTGTAAATCCTTATGATCATTATACAACACAAATTCACTTGGCATCAATTAATGTCTCCACTTTTTCAGAGATTGAACAATAACATATAATTCTTGATCATAGACATAATATTTCCTTTTAGCATCATTCAAATTTTCACTAAAGTAAACAATAGGTTTACCTTCTTGGGTCAACTCATCTCCTATTGCACCTCCAATCGCATCACATTCAACTTTAAATACCTTATTGAAATCAGGTAAGGTTAATACATGAAATCCAACAACCTTCTACTTCTAAGTTTCAAAATCCTTATCATCTCCATGTGTCAATTTGAATTATTTTTTCCCCCTCTCATTATCTCAGTCATACATTAAAAATAGAACTGAAATTTTTGATAAACTTTCTATAAAACCATGCGAATCCATCAAACCATCTTACCTCACTAACATTCTCAGGTGTAGGCCAACCTTGTATAGCTTCAACCTTCTTAGGATCCATCTTTAAAGCATCACCTGAAATCATAAAACCTAAATACACAAGTTCTTCTTTCATAAAGGAACACTTTTTAAAATTTATTAGCAACTTTTCCTCTTTCAATCTTTGCAACACTTGTCTTATATGTGTCAAATTCTCTTCTCTAGTCTTACTATATATCATAATATCATCGAAGTATACGATCACACATTTATTGAATAATTTCTTTAACACTACATTCATTAACATCATCAATGTACTCAGTGCATTAGTTAAACCAAAAGGCATAACCAACCACTTATAAAAAACTTATTTTTTCTTTAAAGTAGTATTCCACTCATCACCTTCTATAATTCTGATATGATGATATCCAGTATTCAAATTAATTTTGGTAAATATTTTTCTCCATTGTAAAAATTCACTATATCATCCATCATCAGTATAGGAAACCTAAACTTAACTATGATCTTATTGATTTCTCTTGAATCAGTGTACATTCACCATTCTTCATTCTTCTTAGGTGCCAACAAAGATTGTACTACACATGGAATCAATATTTCTCTGATTAAACCCTTGTTCAACAACTCATGAGCTTGTCGGTTGAGTTCTTCATTCTCAGTCGGTGTCAACCAATGTGGTGCCTTGTTTGGTAAACTAGCTCAAAGAATTAGATCCATACAATGACTAATATCTCTCATGAGTGTCAAACCATCAAGTTCATTATCTAAAATGATCACCTTGTACTCAGTAATAAATTTGTCAACTTTTGTAGGAACTTCATCTTATGTATTATTACTTGGTTTGTTAGGAATAAAAGCATAACAAATATTATTTCTTTTAAAATCCTTAACAAACTGTCTACCTTCCATCAAACAAACTTTCACAGATGTACATATCTCACCATAAGATTCTTCAATTAAAGGTAACAATATTTACTTCTTTCCATAAACCCAAATAGTATATCTATTCACTCTTCCATCATGTATAACATGTCTATCATATTGCCAAGGTCTACCCAACAAAATATGGCAATAATCCATTGGCATAATATCACACAACAACTTATCATAATACTTTCAATTTTTAGATTCACAAAACATTGCTCACTCACCATTAATGTATATTCATCCTTGATTCATGAAATATGATAGGGCTTTTGGTGTTTCATTCTTTCCAACTACAACTTTGTGACCATCTCCTCCAATGCCATATTCTCTGATCTTCCACTATCAACAATTACCTTCCAAAATATGTCGGTAACTTTTCATCTGGTGTTGAAATTTTTTTTCCTAAGAGGATATTTTTTTATCTTTCTTAATCCATAGTTTCCTTCCTTCTCAGGCTCATTCGATGACTCTTCTTGCACCAAAGAATTTGTACTACTACTGACTTTCTTGCTTGCATGTGTACACTCAAAAGATCTATGTCCTTCTTCAACATAATTTTAACAAGTTCCTTGGAACCCTCTTCTTCTATAACCACCTCAAGAGTAGTTTCCTCTTCCTTGAAAGGAACTTCCACCTTTCCATTTTGTGTTTCCTTTGTCTTGATATGTGTCTAAAATTGTCTTGTTTGGTTCATATCTACTTTTTTCACCATGAGATCTCCGTCTTCCTCTAGGTAATCTACCACCTATGCCTCTTTTCTTTTATTCAATTTCTTCTCAGCTTTTAGGGATGATGCATGAGCATCTTGGGTCATTGTAAATCCTACTCAACCAAAAAGATGTTTGCTTTTTTGTTTTTTAAGAAGTTGCTCAGGAAATAATCTATTACTCGGGCTTTGTTGCTCAATAAATATTGTCTACTGCTTAGGTTCTGTTGCTCAGGAATGCTTGTTTTTGTCACTCGGTAATGCTTAGTTCTGATATTTAGGTTATTTCTCTTAGGCATGCTTGTTTATTTCCTATTTCTCAAGTTTTGTTCTGATGCTCGGCTTGTGTTTCTTGTTTCTTGAGGTGTTCTTTGCCCGAGTCTCTTTGTTTCTCGGTCAACCTTTTGCCCGAGATGCTTATTTTGGGAGTTGGATCTTTGGCCAACTTCTTCATTTATTTTCCATTGCTGAATTTATTTGGGGTCTCTCATTAGGATCTGTGTGGACCTAAATCTAGGTCTCTCTTATGGATTTGAGCACCGACCTATTTGGTGAACTCTTGTATATATTATTTTGTATGTTCTTAGTTTAGGTACCAATCTTAGATCAAGAAAGAAAATGTTTAGATATTGAGATCCAAGGTCTGTGATCTCTATTGTATGAAGATATTATTGTAATTTAGTTGAATTTATGGCCGAAACCAGGAATCCCCATAGCCTGACAATTAATGATTTTGAACAAGTTAATATAAAGGATTACGACCATTTTCTCTCTCACTGTGTTTTTGGGCTTCTACATTGGTTCTAAAATGTGGTTGGTAGTTGGGTGAGCATAATGCTGCTTCTCTCTTGCCCTCCTTGTGCCAGGTGGTATCAGAGTGTGGTGAGATCTAAGTTCCTTCTTGAAACCCTAACCCTACTTTATATTTTTGTGGGGTAGAAGATTGTAATCTGACCTACAATTGTAGAGGGAGTCAAGATGGTTCTTTGGAGAGGAAGTACAGATCCAGGTCTAGCTGATATGCTTAGACAAATGGCTGAAAGATTTGAAGCTGTTGAGACAACCCAATGTAGATGAATACATCTTGATGATGTTATTGATGATGAAATTGAAGAGGTTCAAGGTGAAGCTGCACCTCCACCTATGATGGATCTGGAAGAAGAGCGATTCTTGAGAGATTTGACAAATTTGAAATACACACCTCAGTTTAATCCCCTTGAGTATAGTAGAAAATTTGATTATGATGAATTGATTGATTGGATAACAGAGATGGAAATGTATTTTGAATATGAGAATATGGTAGAAGATAAGAAGGTGAAGATTGCAAGCACAAAATTGAAAGGACATGCATCCCTATGGTGGGAACATCTACAATTGGATCAAAAGAATAAAGGTAAAGACAAAATCAGGGTATGGGATAAGATGGTAAACAAATTTAAAGGCAAGTTTCTACCTTGTGATTATAAGATTAACCTAATATGGCGAATGCAAATTCTTAAGCAGAAAGACAAATCAGTAAAATATTACAATGAAAAATTCTACAAATTGGACATCAAATCTAGACATGTTGAAGATGAGGCGGAAAGAGTAGCAAGATATTTGAATGGGTTAAGGATTTCTATACAATATGAAATAATGTTGATCAAGATGGAAGGCATTGAGGAGGCATATTAATTTTCCCTAAAAGCTAAAGAAAAGTTGAACAAAAGAAATGAACAAAGGCAAAGAGGTAGAGGAGGAAGATTCCCTAGAGAAGGAGGTAGATGTGATGGTGAGAATAGTAGATCTGAACCAGACATGTCAAATTTAGACATATCTCAAGACAAAGGAAAGACTAAATGGAAAGGTGGAAATTCATACTGAAGAAGAGGTAATTACTCTAGAGGTGGTTATAGCAAAAAAGGGTTCCAAGTAACTTGTTACAATTGGGATGAAGAAGGACATAAAACATTTGAATGTACACATGCAAGAAAGAAAGGTAGTAGTAACAGAAATGCATTAGGGAAAGAAGAGTCACCAAATGAAGCAGAGAAGGAAGGAAATTTCATGATCCAAAGGATACTATGGACTGAGAAGGATAAGAAAGATTCGATCATGAAAAGTTTGTTCGAGAGTAGATGTAAAGTTGTAGACAAAGTTTGGAAAGTCATTGTTTATAGTGGATGATCAAAGAATCTATCATCTGAGGAAATGGTTGCAAATTTTTAATAGGAGAGGATGAAACACCCAAAACCCTATCAAATCTCATGGATCAAGGATGATCATACATTAATGGTGAGTGAACAATGTTTTGTGAATCTAAAATTTGGAAAGTATTATGATAAGGTGTTGTGTGATATTATGCCTATGGATTGTTGTCATATTTTCTTGGGTAGACATTGGAAATATGATAGACATGCTATACATGATGGAAGATTGAATAGACATTCTATTTGGGTTGATGGTAAGAAGAAATTTTTGTTACCTTTGGTTGAAGAATCTATTGGTGAGATATGTACATCTGGGAAAGTTTGTTTGATGGAAGGTAGACACTTTGTTAAGGATTTGAAAATAAATGATATCTATTATGCTTTAATTCCTAACAAACCAAGTGTGAATATAGAGGATGACATTCCTGCAGAAGTTAGAAAGCTTCTCACTGAGTACAAGGAGATAATTTTAGATAATGTACTTGATTGTTTTCCACCAATGAGAGATATCAGTCATTGTATGGATCTAATTCCTAGAGCTAGTTTTCCAAACAAAGCACCACATTCGTTAACACCGACTGAGAATGAAGAGCTTAACTGACAAGTTCATGAATTGTTGAAAAAAGGCTTGATCTAAAAAAGTTTGAGTCCATGTGTAGTACCTATTGTGTTGGCACCCAAGAAGAATGGAGAATGGTGAATCTACACTGATTATGGAGAAATCAATAGGATCACAGCAAAGTATAGGTTTCCTATACCGAGAATGGACAACATAATATATTATTTGAGTAGAGAAAAATATTTTACCAAAATTGATTTGAAAAGTGGATATCATTAGATCATAATAAGAGAAGGAGATGAATGGAAGACCACTTTCAAGACAAATGAAGGTTTGTATGAGTGGTTGGTTATGCCCTTTGGTTTAATTAATGCACTGAGTACATTTATGAGGTTAATGAACAAAGTTTTGAAGAAATTATTGAATAAGTGTGTGATTGTATATTTGGATGATATTATGATATTCATTAAGACTAGAGAAGATTATCTAATGCATATAAGGCAAGTGTTGAAGACATTGAAAGAGGAAAAGTTGCTGATAAATCTGAAGAAGTGTTCCTTCATGAAAGAAGAACTTGTGTATTTGGGTTTTTTGATTTCAGATGATGGTTTGAAGATGGATCCAGAGAAGGTTGAGTCTATACTAAGTTTGCCTACACCTAAAAGTGTCATTGAGGTAAGATCCTTTCATTGATTGGCAAGTTTTTACAGGAAGTTTGTTATAAATTTTAGTTCTATTTGTAATGCTATGACTTAGACAATGAGAGGAGACAAAAAGAGAATCCAAATGGAATCATGGAGATGATAATAGTTTTGAAGCTTTAAAGATGAAGGTTTCTAAATTAATTGTGTTAGCCTTACCTGATCTCAATAAGGTATTTCAAGTTGAATGTGATGCAAGTGGAAGAGCAATTGGAGCTGTGTTACCTCAAGAAGGTAAACATGTTTCTTTCTTTAGTGAAAATTTGAATGATGCAAAAAGGAAATATTTTTTCTATGATCAAGAATTATATTCTATTGTGCAAGCTATGAAGAACTGGAGACATTATTTGATGCCAAACTAATTTCTGTTGTATACTGTTCATAAGGCTTTACAATATTTGGGTAGTAAAAATAAGTTGAATCAAAGACATATGAAATGGGTGGAGTATTTACCGAGCTTTAGATTTGTGATTAAGAATAAGAGTGGAGTTTCTAATAGATTTGTTAATGCATTGAGTACAAGAAGATCTTTTTTGACTGAAATGAGAATTGAGGTTCTCGGTTTTGATGACATGAAGAATTTGTATGAAAGTGATCCTGATTTTTCAAAGTAGTGGAAAGTGTGTAGAGCACCTAATTCAAATCAATCAAGTAAGTATGAAGATTATTTCATTCAGGAAGATAGGTTGTTAAAAGGTATTCAGTTGTGTATATCGAAAGGTTCAATGAGAACTAATTTGATAAAAGAGAAACATAGTAGTGGATTGGCTGGACACTTTGGTATTTATAAAACATTGAGTTTGTTGAAGGAGAGGCATTTATGGCCTTATTTGTATAAGTAAGTTCATAAATTTGTAAGAATTTGTGGATTTTGTCAAGTTGCAAAGGGAGTTAGTCAGAATACTAGTTTGTATACATCGATTACTGTTCCTAAGAAACCTTGGAGTGATATCAACATTGATTTTGTTGTTGGCTTACCTAGGATAGAAAGAGGTAATGATTCCATATTCATTGTTGTGGATAGATTCTCTAAGATGACACCTTTCATACCATGTAAGAAAACATTAGATGTAATACATATAGCAGATCTTTTCTTTAAGGAGATTATCAGATTGCATTGATTACCAAGGAGTATCATCTCTCACCAAGACAGTAAATTTGTTAGCTATTTCTGGAGAACACTTTGGAATAAATTGGATACTGAGTTGAAGCTTAGTTCTACATTTCATCCATAGAATGATGGAAAAAAAGAGGTTGTAAACCGAAGTTTGGGTAGTTTTTTGAGATGCTTAGTTTGAGACACACTAGGCAATTAGGATTTGATGTTGGCACAAGCAGAGTTTGCATATAATAGTTCAGTGAATAGAAGTACTGGAAAGACACCTTTTGAGATTGTTCATGGTAAAAAATTAAGAGGTATATCAGATTTGAGAGATATTGTTGGAGAAGAGAAAACAAGTGCTGAAGTAGAAGAATTTGAAGAAATTATGAAGACATTGCATGAAGATGTGAAACATAGTCTAGAAAAGAGTAATCAGAAGTACAAAGATAGTGAAGATAGATCAAGAAGACATAAAACATTTGAAGTTGGTGATGATGTAATGGTTTATTTGAAGAAAGGAAGATTTCCTATTGGAACATATGCCAGTAAATTGAAGATGAAGAAATTTGGTCCTTACAAAATACTAAGAAGGTTTGACAGTGGAAATGTTTATGAAGTTGAATGACCTGATGACATGGATATATCACCTATATTAAATATTTTAGACTTGTATGAATATCATGAACCTGATGAAGAAATGAGAGTACCAACTGATTATCCTAAGAAGTAGATAGAAGAAGTTGAGAAGATTTTGAAACAGAGAATTGGAAAAAGTACAAGAAGAAAAGAATACATGGAATATCTAGTAAAATGGAAGAACACACCGATTGAGGACTCATCTTGGATTTCTCAATATAAGTTGGATTAATTTCAGGTTGGACCTGATACATGATTCGAGAAATCATTCTTGTAACCCCAAGTGTCTGATGTAGGATCATCTTGGGTCATTGGAAATCCTGCTCAACCAAAAAGATATTAGTTTTTGTTTTTGTTTAGAAGCTGCTCGAGAAATAATCTGTTACTTGGGATCTGTTGCTCAGTAAATCTTTTGTTCTCCTTGGGTTCTGTTACTCGAGAATGCTTGATTTTGTCGCTTGGTAATTATTAGTTCTAATGCTTGGGTCATGTCACTTGGGAATTTCTTGTTTCTTGAGTTTCTCTTCTAATGGTCAGGTTTTGTTTCTTGTTTCTCGAGGTGTTTTTTTCCTAAGTCCCTGTGTTTCTCTATAAACCTTTTGCCTGATATGCTTATTTTGGGAGTTGGATCTTTGGCTGACCTCTTCATTTTTTTTGTTATTGGATTGATTTTGGGTCTCTCATTGGGATCTATGTGGATCTAAAGCTGGATCTCTCTTATGGATTTGAGTGTCGACCTATTTGGTGGACTCTTGTATATATTCTTTTGTATGTTCTTAGTTTAGGTATCAATCTTAGAGAAAGAAATAAAATGCTCAGATATTGAGATCAAAGGTTTGTGATCTCTGTTGTATGAAGATATTATTTTAATTCAATTGAATATATGTCCAAAACTAGGAATGCCTCATAGCCTGACATGTAATGATTTTGAACATGTTAATATAAAGGATTACCTATATTTTCTTCTCACTATGTTGTTTGGCTTTCGCATTGGTTTTGCAAGTTGGTTGGTAGTTAGCTGAACCTCAGGATCCTTCTCTCCTACCCTCCTTTCATCAAGGGAAAACTTATATGCCTTTTCAATGCTCTCCATTTTTACCATTCTGATCTTATCTTGTATAGAACTTCTTAATCAATTTATATATCTTTCTATTCTTTCCACTTCATCTATATCATGTCTAGATCTGATGTCCAATACATAGAATTCCTTAGTGTAATATTTTAATGATCTGACTTTCTGATTCAAACTTTGCATTCTCCTTACTAGGTTAATCTGGTAATCACAATGTAGAAACTTGCCTTTCAATTTGTTTATCATTTTTTTCCATACCTTGATCTTTTCTATTCCTTTCTTCTTTAACTCTAATTGCAGATGCTCCTACCACAAGGATGCATGACCTTTCAACATTTTACTTGCAATATTTACCTTTTTTTGCTCTGATACATTCTCATACTCAAAGTATTTTTCCATCTCAGTTATCCAATCTATCAATTCATCAAAATCCAACTTTACACTGTACTCAAGAGGATTAAAATCTAGTGTAGACTTTAAGCTTGTCAATTCTGGTAGGAATCTCTCTTCTTCCTGATTAATCACAAGTGTAGGTCAAACTTCTCTTTGAACTTCTTAAAATTTAACATTACTAACATTTACAAGATGTCATCCTTTACGCTAGGTTGTCTAACCAACTTCCAATCTTGCAGCCATCTATCTTAGAATATCAACTAGATCTGGATCTGGATTTCCTCTCCCACAAACCATCTTGAAAACCTCAACAGTTTTAGGTCATAACCACTTTAGTCATCCTTCATAATTTTTTCTTAATATATAGCATGTTAATATTGATCTAACGTATCTTATTGAATCATCCACCATCATAATCAATTTAATCAATCATTCATAATTGTTTATTAACCTTTAACTTTTACATGTTCATTGAACTAACCGGTTGGTAGTATCCTCAGTAATATCCTTTATTGGTGTGACCTAAGTGGCATGGTCACAAACATTAGTTGACTTGTTCTCCTTATATCTTTTACTATCCTGATAGCATACTTGTCTTATTTTACCAATATGTCCATCACTTGTTCTCCTATTCACTTGTTCCTTTTTTGACTTGAAATTACTGATTGGTGAAACTGTATACCTGTTTGTATACCTGTATTTACTTACACAAAATTCCTTACCTATGTAATGGTTTTCTAGTAATGACAATCGTACACTTTAGAATCATTATTAATGTCATCCCTTATCATTTTGATATCATCATTTCCCCCCTTTCACATTGATGGAAAAAACTTGTATGAATCCCCCTATAGCTCTTCTTTCTACTATTTACTCTCCCTTTAATCTACTTAAATATATTAACTCTTTTTTGATAGTAATGCCAAAAACTATGATAAAAAAATGTATATATACAAGGGCATTCATACCTTATAATATATCAAACATAATCTTGAAATGTACCTTTACAGTGGCAAGCAAATTCTCCAATGACTCTTTCAGTGTTGTTAGGGAAATGGGATGACTATTTATACATGAAGCCAGCTCCTCCATACTATCAATTGTACTCATGTTAGGAGTACTTATCAACACTTCAACCTTCTTAAGATAATCTTGGATAATATCCATGTGTGGAATAAAAAAATTCCCATAATTCTATCAAGGTCATCCTTATTCTAGCCTCCTCAGCCTTTAGTTACATTTCCTTGATTGTTAATTATTTCATCTTATCAATATGGTCCATCATTGAACTAGTCAATACGTCCAATTCGTTGACGAGTGTAGTCAACTCTATTTCTAGATTTTACTTCTTTTTCAAAATATCAGTAGTTAAGATGGTCAAAATAGAGATCTTATTGGATATTTTTCCAACTTCAAGTAGGTATTGATTGAGTTCTTTGACTAGTTAAAACAATGATACTTTCTCAAGTGAAATTTTCTGTAGTATTTCCTCCGTCATATGCTTATCCAATCCTTGTCTTCTCTCTTGATCATTTCCTCTTGCATGTCATGATCTAGACTAGTAATTGCATCAACTAATATTTTGAGTTGATCAATCATGGATGCTTCTTCATCAATATCGACATAAGGTACTAGATCAAAAAGTAGAGAAATAGTTTTCCTTAGTAATTTTGTTTTGTACATCCATTTATTTATTATATTTTTCTTTCCCTTTAATTCTAATTTTATTGAAAATAATAATTGTTCCTTGGGTTTCAACTTATTAAAATATTTCTTCATAATATTAAATTCATGATCATCTTCAACCTCTTATTTTTCATTGCCTTCTTCATATTCTTTCATTTTCTTCCTTTTTTATCTCACTGGTATCCTATGTGTTAGTTTTTGAGTTACCATGGGCATTATCCTTTGGTGTTTCAACCTCATCTTTAGTACTCTTCTCAATTGTACCAGTGTTACTTGTTTCTTTGTTTATTTGTTTATCTTTTTCTTGATCTTGTTGTTGTTCTCCTTGTTTTTCCTAAGTACCTTCACCTTGTTTTGTATCATGTGGGTGATCAATGGTCTCAGTAACATTTTTTTATTTACTTTTTCTTACTCATCAAACTTTTTTTCTTCTATGTCAACTATATCATCATTTATCTCAATAGGATTTACATTCAATGGAGACTTAAGTAGAATATCTTCAACTTCATCTCCAACCATAGTAGATTTGGGAATATTAGTGATATCCTCAATCATAACATAGTTAGTTGAACCTTTGGTTAGGTCTCTATGTGTAATTGTACTTGGAATAATACCTAACACATCTCCTACTAACTCATTCAAAGTAAAAGTATCATCTACTTGAGATGTACCTACTGCTTGTGGTTGATCCAAGTTGAATATTCTTTTCTATATAACCACTATCTCATCTTGTATTCCTTACTCCTTTCTAGCTAATAGTTTTGCATTCATGTAACCAATAGTTAATTTGATTTTTTATTTCTTAAGTGCTTCATCTACCTCTTGTGCTTTCAAATGTTTTAAAGTGTAGAGAAGTTTCCTTTCTCTGTTAGTAATAACTGAGAGCGGGGGGGGGGGGCATGAATCAGTGGCCTCAAAAATTTATCCTTTAAACTTTAATCCACCAATCAATACACCTCAAATTATTAAGTACATACAAGATGCATTCCTTGAAATAATTTTAAATAATTAACTGTCTATTGGTTTACCTTGTCTGTCCTTATTCTCCTTGATTATTGATAAGCAGTAAAACTTATTTACCAATGCTCAGTAAATATGCAGAGTATACCAATCAATCCAAAAATGCATATGTTAAATGTAAAACAATAAAGTAATAAACCATACACACAAAACACATGGATTTTAACGTGGAAACCCTGTTAAGGGAAAAAACCACTGGGACCGGTACCCCAAATTTTCACTCTTCTGAAGTGAGCCCTTTTAGGAGCCAACCCTATTAAAGGTTACAAACACACTG